>JAVSBV010116090.1:0-20319 GCA_033117975.1 Parotocinclus spilosoma
GCAGAAGGATAGTGTCTTTATTAGTGGGCAAACAAAGAAAATCAGCAAGGGATCAAATACTTCTTGGACTCACTGTAGGTACTCAGCATGTGAAGCATAATACTGTAAAAACAAGTTCTTACTAAATTCCAGTCAACGTTTGAATAACTTATCTAGTGTGAATTGACGTGCTTTTGCTGTGGCTAAGTGGCGACTTGTGGCTTGTTTTTTGTAGTAAATGGAAATGTTAGGCAAATATCTGTAGGTGGCAGTAGAGGGCTGGGGAGAAACTCGGGAGTTTTCGGGTAATAATGACAGAGACGAAGAGTTTCTTCTGTACACATTCTTTGGTCCGATTAAGTGGAATTTTGGTCCAAATAAGCAAATAATATTACACGTATTTAATAGGATTTGTTTTAGTACTTTGGGATTTGGTCCGAATAAGAGGCTGGTCCCCTTAACCGGTGGTCCAATTAACCGGAATCGACTGTTTAAGAAAGTGCTTGAGAGAATATCACTTGTCCTTTAGCTCTAGGTATGCTGTCTAGTAACCTGTAAATTGTTTTTCTCAATTTATATGCATAAAAACCATCATTTGGGGATCTGAAACGGATTCGTCCAATTACTTTTCATGAGGAAATTTGATTCCAACTTCAAACTAATTAAAGATCAAAATGGCCTTCTAAAATTTCATGCTTCCTCTGTATATGGTACTGCTCTAGTTCAGTTTTGGAGTTTGGTATTTTGAGTTGCTGTGATGCTGACTTTCAATGCTCTCTAACAGTTGAACATTGTTTCTTTTTATTGTTATTCTCATTATGTTAGTGTGTGTGCCTTCTGGATCAGTTCTTATTTAAAGAACAGCCAAGAGTGGGAAACCAAAAAGTTTTTCAGACATATTTACACGTTGTTGTTTTTGGATGTGATCATTGAGTTTATCTATAGACACTGGCATATTAAAAAGCAAAGAAACCCTGAAAAACCCGTTTTCGTTACGAATGGCTGGATTACCTGGCTTCGGTACTGCAAAGACAGTAATTCAATGAAATGTAAGGTCTGTAGACCTCAAATTTGTTACTGAACAGGTCTGTCGATATCAACAACATGGCACAACTTACAAGTTACAGGCACAACTTAGATGATACACTACCCATTGATAAATCCTAATGTACTTAAAAAAAATATGCAGTGACCTATTAACAGAGGCAGCACCTCTCCCAAAAGCCTTTAGAAGGCAAGGGACTGATAATCACGGTGCAGAGGAGGCCGAAGTAGTATTGAAGTGTAACTTGGCATTTTTCACTGCAATGGAAGAAATGCCTTTCATGAAATTCATAGATCAATGACTAAGATAAAATGAAACATATTTATTACGTTTATTGGCATAATGGCAAATACACTAAAACAGAAGACACACAAAAAGATGAAGGACGTTCCTTGTGTGTCAATTATGCTAGATGTTATCATGATTTTGGGATCTGGGCATATCTACTAAGGAATGCGAAATCATATACGTAAGAATTCTGCAACAAGGAAGAACAACAAATACTAAGACTCAACACAGTAGGCTAACGTCTGAAGCACTGTCTACTGTTAACATTTTTGTAATTGAAACATTTACAAGTGCCATATGTAGCTTAAGTGTACTGACATTTAAATCAACTGGTAAATTGTAAAAATTGTGGTGGTACAATGAATTAGCCTGTGAGCTTTACATAAGTCAAACAGCTCATGGTAACTCCTATTTTTATTATCAGATTATTTATTAGTAACACAGTAGAAACGTGAATATTTGCATTGCCTGTCATTTTAACATGTGCAACCTTAAATTTTCTGGATGTGCGCCTGAATTTTCTGCTTGTGTCTCTAAAATCCTTAGTTAGGAGCCAGCATGTCCCTAGTAAAAACAAAAGTTAGTCTTGACCTGGAAAACCTAAAACCCTATAAGAAGTGTTCAGAGCAGTTAATGCAGTTCAACACTTGCATTATGTATGCTAAGAGTACTTACTCCATAGTGAGCATGCTCACTCTCTCCAGACTTTGCAGTTGTGCTCTCTCAAACTCGTTCCTGTAGCGGTCCATCCTCAGTGCACTTAGCCACTCGATAACTGTTGTCACTGATGATAAATCTGTGGGGGTTGGACTAAGCAGGGGCTGTGTGGGACTTAAAATGTGAGAAAAATGGAGTAGTGAGCAGGCTATAAAACAGGACAAGAAATAGGTTCTCATTATTTGAACACTTTCTGAACATTATCTGGCACACGGTTCATTTGGTGAGTGACAGTGGATTGTATTGTAAGTATAAGAATTCTGCAGAAATGTATTTTAAAAAATATTTTAGAAAAAAAACTAAAAAAAAGGAAAAAAATAGTAAAGCAGTGTTTTCTGCCACTTTGGCAATAACATCACTGTCCTGGGCCTGTCCAATGCTGCCTATGTTAATGAAGTCAAAAGTCACGTAGCTTATTTTTGAATTGAAGTGGGTGGCACCTAAATTTATATCTGCTTGGAAAGTTTGATACATGTGACATGCAGACACATATTATTAAGGCTACTAACCTACTTAACGCGTATATTGCCTTGCCAGATACATTAGCTGTTGTATTAAATCAGTTGTAAGGGTATAACAGCGCAGCCTCTGGAACAGACAGTTTTATTAAAAGCAAAGTTTCAATAAACATGAGCAGGCTGAATCCTGAACAACATTTGACTGGCGTTAAATTTCTTATTGGCACATAGATGATTGTGGATTTGTTCTTATTTGGGAACAAGTTTGTATTTGTGGCAGACGCACCACAAGGAGAGGAACAAGATATGTACTGTATCTTTGCAATGGAGCATACCAGAGAAACAAGGGAGAAAAATCCTGGTTCTTTACAACATAGCTGCCAGAGTTTAATGCACTTGTTTCTCATAGTTTCTTCACACTTCCCAGTCAATTTTGCTCTGCATTAAGTTTCCTTGGCCAACCGCTGTGTCTACATTTGAACAGCACATATTAAAACCATATTCTATTTTGAAATCTTTGCCTGCGAGACCTTGCTGATGCAGTATACCTACTTTGTGTCGTGTTGTCGACAACCTCAGCTTTGTGGCAGAGCTGTTTCTGTTTTAGTTAATGACCGTGTCTCAACCTACATATAAAAATGATGATCACTATCACCAGTTTGGTATAACTGGTTAATCATACACCTGAATATAATCCTACTAAATTCCCTGACTTTGTCTGAATGCACAAAAAAGATGCTGTTTTCAAAGTAAAGGGTGGTCACACCAAATATTGATTTAGATTTCTCTTTTTGTTCACTGACAAAAGTAAACTATTAATACTTCTATTTTTGAAAGCATCCTTTCTTTTCAGCATTATTACAAATCGTATTTACTTAACATTTTAACATTCTTACTAAATCCTTCGCAACAATACTACAGTATATATTTGTGAGAATTCTGAGAAGCTCCAAATGATTAGGCCTACCCAAAAATACAGCTGTCACCACCACACCCCAAGCTGGGCCCAGGCCAAGGGTGTGGAAATTATCTAAAATAATAGAGTTGGAATGTGTATTTGTTGTGCTTGTCTTACCGAGCATGTTGAGCTTTTAGGGAGGCAGGGTGCCGTATGAGACAATCCAAAGAGGACAGAAGAGAGTCAAATTTGGGTCGATCTTGCCTATCAGCTTGCCAACACTGCAGCATCAGAGTATGTAGAGCATGGGGGCTACCATTAGGAACAGGAAGACGGTACTGATCAAGTACTGCCTTTATTACCTAAATAGAAAGACAGACAGACAGCGAGCGTGCGAAAGTGAGCGAAAGAGAGAGAGAAAGCGAGAGAGATAAATTAAACTAAATTAGTTAAAACTATTGCCATGTTTTCATCTGTGAACTCAGTTATTTAGGTTAACTGCAGGGCTCTAAGTATTACTTTAATTAGTTTGCTTGGCCACACAGTCACTTTTATCCAGTGCTAGTCAGCTGTTTGTGAATTCTATACATGAATTATTAATACATAGCACCAGATCTGTAATAAAAATAGTTACACACATCATACGAATCATGTAGATTCAGTGGGAAGCATTTGGCTTAAGGAGTTTGATGACATTCAAACATGAAATCATGCACACACACACACACACACACACACACACACACACACACACACACACACACACACACAGAATCACATAAGTCTTTTATTTAAATGATGTAGGTATATACAGTGTATAAAATCCATTACCCCAACCCCATCTACTTCATGAGACATTATAAATTACGATAAAAATATGTTATAATTATAATTTGTGATTAACTACAGTGGAACCTTTGAATTCGAAGTCCTTTTCACGCAACCAATTCAGACAGCAATTGGATCTGGTAAAACACTCAGTGGTACAACCTTCCAACAGTCATGCACAGAATTCAGTCCAGCCAGTGGCAATATGGAACGCCAATCACCAAACCACTCAAAAGAAGAAGAACTAGGGCTTATTTTATAGGCATATTATATAGTTTTATTATATAGTTATTTTATTTCAATTCATTGAATTTACATGATTTCCAATGGGAAATATGGCTTCAGTTATCGTTCATTTCGCTTATAGTAAGGCACTTTCGAACAGATTAATGATGAAAAGTGAGGTTCCACTTTACATTAATTTAATTTGATGCTCTATCCCGGCTCTAATGGCCTGAATTGATTAAGCTTGAATTCCACTTACAGTTGAAGTTATAAAATGGTATGTTTATTTAAATGATAACCTTCATGTGTTATAATACAGATTAAGATCCTAGGACGCGTGAAGGAAAGAACCCCAAGACATATAATAAGAATGGGGAAATAACTTAAGAGGCAGAGCAAACGGCTCTCCAATCTATGAAAACTATAAAAAGGGGAAAAACACAGCTGCGATGCGTCCCGAATGGGAATGGCACCCACAGCTGATGCGAATCGGCGGCAATGTGCGCCAAAACGGCAGATGGCGAGCGTGCAGTGAGCACAAGAAGGTGCCGATTTGGGATGCTTGCCAAATCAAGTTGCGCGGAGGAGCTCCAGGACAGCAGGGGGCGACCCCAAGCTCGAGTGCACAAGGCGCCCGAAGAAGCTGGTCATAACTGGTCATGTCTCAAATTGAGGCTTGGCTTACCAGCAGACATTGGACAAGGAGAGAAACCCTGATTCTGTCCCTGAACCAGAAAGTACCTCCGGGGTTTCCTCCGTACGTGTCCGTCGGCACTATAAGCCCTGGGACTTTACCGACTGACTACAAATAATCGCTAATTTTTCACACAATGGAACATAGCGAACGGACGACCGAGCGTACTGCATGTGTATGTGACAATGTGGCGCTGAACAATGCTGGTGCTCGTACCTGTATAATAGAGACCCTAGGAGTTTGTTATCACATCGTCAATTAAACTCGGGATATAACCGGCATTACCGGACGCTCTGTAAAGGCTATCGGGGCAAGCCGGGAGTTTGAGATAAGCCTTGTAACATCATGTAAGTGAACAACTTCTTTTTTGTGGGACCAGAAAGTATTCCTGATATGATAAACAGCATTGTCTTACCTAAACTGACATTAGTCTGCTTCTAGTTTGTAATTCACAGAAGAGTTACAAGACTTTGCCAGGACATCATGATATCAGTAATGCAGACATCAGTACACGCACACACTCTCACACATAGCTAACACATACACAAAAACAAACCTTACCTCCTGGTTGCTCATGTCCCAGTAAGGTCGTTCTCCATATGACATGACTTCCCACATGAGAATCCCAAAACTCCAGACATCACTAGCTGAGCTGAACTTCCGATGCTGGAAGGCCTCAGGAGCTGTCCACCTTATAGGGACCTTACTACCCTAAACAGATAAAGAAAGATAAAAGAAAGTGTTGTAACTTGTGTGAAAAGTTAAATGCCAATGTAAGCACAGTTATTAATATTTTATGCCTAATAATGTAGATTTTGCTTTTTTGTGTGAGAAAGGTTAGTTTCCCTAAACTTACCAGCGAGGCAGTGTATGTAGGCATGTTGTGGTCTTGGTCCTTCATATGCCGTGACAGTGCAAAATCTGAAACCTTACAAATGAGGTTCGCGTTCACCAAAACATTGCGAGCTGCCAGATCACGATGCACAAAGTTCCGCTCAGAAAGGTAACGCATTCCTGATGCAATGCCTCTCAACATTCCCACCAACTGCAGTACACTGAACTGATCTTCGTTTTCCTGCAAGAGAGGAAACACTAACTGAAATTTGTAAATAAGAACATTTGAGTACTGGTAAGCTAACAATCATCTGATCAACTTCCTTTCACTTGGCCTTAATAATTATAAGTAAATACAAGAGAAAATATAATATCTCTGTCTTTTATGCACAGACCTTGATGCCGTAAACAGCTGGTCAAATCAAAAAAGGTTTGCATTGTGTATTTAGCTATGTGCATAAGTAGGACCTGCGGTCTCTGCCAAGAAGAGATGTGAAATAGAAAAGCTTAAGAGTTTGAAATTGGAAATTGTTGGATTGGAAATTGTTGAAGTTGGAAATTAGTTTTTAACTTTAAGTGGACTCATTCCTTCTTGGTTGTGTGCAGCCAGAGGGGTATGATTAGTTATGTTCCATTATGTGCATTTATATTTTGGCTCTACAGTTCACATGCCTGTCAGTGTGCTTGTTCTGTACTTTGCAATGTATTTGAACTATTACACAGTGAATCTGATGACTGTTAAGCGCAAAAGAATTTAGAATTCTTTAGAATTTCTTTAAAATTTCTTTCTTCTTTCTAAGTTTTTAGAATTAGATTTAAGATGCTGTTTAGATGGTAGTCTTATGCTTGTGTTTCTGTTGTATCTATGGCACAATTACGCATCATTTACACAGTTCTCCTGCATAAAATCCTTTTACATTTTCTGTACAATTGCAAAAAAGTGTTTGTAACGTCTGGCCAACATTCATTTCAGTCAATGACATGTTTCACTGGTTTGTGGTGAATACTTGTACTTTATTTGTGCTGTGTCTGCAACCCCAGTCCAACAAAGAGTCACAAAAATCTTTAAATGTTCTGACAAATCTACTGGACAATTCTAATATTTTTGAGGAGTAGAGTGATACAGGTCTTTCCCTTTAAGAGCACTAAAGAAGAAACCAGCCTACATTGTAGGAGTACAAGAGAAGCAGAACGTTCCATTATAATTGCTTTATCTATTTATTATATAAAAAGTCTATCATTTTTGATATGGCAGGCACATATAAGGAAAGAAAAGAGTGTTCATGTGACTGACTTCTCTAAAAGGAGCTTAGGATCTCTGGGCTAGTAATGTAATGTAACGTAACGTAGTAATGTAACAATTTCTCACTCTTACCCTGAGGAAGGCATCTAGGGGTCCATTCTCCATGAATTCAGTAATGATGCGTTCAGGAGGAGTGTGTGTGATTACACCCTCAAGCTTCAGCACGTTAGGATGGTCGAATTGACCCAGAACCCCTGCCTCACTGAGAAAGATTCCTCTCTCACGGTCTGTCACTCCCCAGCGCAGTGTCTTCACCACAACAAGCACTTCTCTACGGCCCAGTGGCCTGTATCTGCCTCGAGACACCTCACCAAACTGAGCTAAAGAGATGAATAAGAAAACAGTTCAGTGAAGTAAAACTATAGCAGACCACATTCCATGATATAAAACATATTTTTGATTCCATGTTATGATTTCAGTGTTAAATGTAAGAAAACAGAGTAGAAGAAGAAGAAGCAACTAAGAGTATCAGAATACATTATAAATAACATAAAAGCTAGCTATTTCCTAATTATATATCCATTAACAATACTATACCATAAAAGTATTGTCTGATATTATATGGACTACCTGAAAGTAGTCAAGAAAGAGAAATGTAGAATGGCAGTCTTCTCACTTTTGTAGTTATGCTGTATAGCTTGGTTCAACAGCCAGATGGTCATCTGTGACAGCTTTTTCATTTGATAAAATATAACTTCTACAGCTCTACAGCTCTCCCTTGATTGCATTTTTATCTATTACCTGAAAACAGTGCAGAAACTTGACACAACCCGTTTATATCTTTATATGTCCCTTACTACTTACCAGCACCAATGACTTCATCAGTCTTCAGATGTGCAGGATCAATTTCAGTGGCAAATTCTTTGACAGCCTCACTTGGGTCCTCGTACGTGGAGGGGTCCACATAATACTTCACCCCAGCTAAACAAAACATAGACCCAAGATTATAGAATACAGAATACTGTGGCAGCTGGACAGATCAGTCATTAGTTCTGGTACAGATATACAGTGACCCTACCATATGTTTAAGTTAATAAAAATATAATATATTATATTTATATAATATAAATATAATATATATTTATATAATATAAAATGATACAAATTAAAAGCAGAAACTCTAAAAAACTGTTGGAAAAGGGGAAAGTGAAAAAAAGAAATCAATCAACAGTGCCATCCTCCCACACAACCCATACATCCAAGTTACATAAAATGTAAAGTACCAAGAAGGAGTTGTTGTGATCAAATTAAACTTTGTATACAGGATTTGTGAATGTAATGATGACATAAATTATTACAATATTAGAATGAAAGTATGTTAACTAGGTTGAAGCTGGGGGTGTAGATCCTGCACACACAAGTTGAAAGGCCGGGTAAATTTGGCCCTATAAAAATGCCTGATACATTTGGACAGAAGTTTCTGACTCTCCTGGAGACGAAGGTTGGAGCAGTGTGTTACTCCACAGCAAGCATTTTGTCAAAGTCATCAGCCTTGTTCTCTTAGTTAAATGAGACGCTCCCTCTCCAACAATCCTTCTAAAAATAGCCTCTAAGAGCCTTTTTATAGGGCAGCTGGGAAGCACTTTTACACCTTCTTGTAGAAAGACAAGTGGTTGCAATCATATCTGTACAAACCTGTAATCATTTACATGCTATAAGACATAAGTGCATGCTAAAAGTTGTAGCAATCTGACATTTCTATCTGGGTACTTTTTTCAATTAATGTAGTTAGAAATCCAGCAGGTGAAATAACAAGGGTCAGAATTTGCACAAGTTAGGAACCAGATACACAAGTAAAAACACATTAGTAAATAAGAAAATTGGATTTGTGAAACAACACAAGTCATTGTTCAAAACAAGTATCAAAATAAATTTCCATCTATTACAAAGCTTATCACTGCTATTGCATGTAGGCTAAGAAAGTGGAAACAGCACAAGTATAGTAATTGTCCTCATGCTCAGGCCTACGTAACATGCCCACACACATAAAGGGCAAACAATAATTTGAATCATATGCAGCACAGGTTATAACAAGATAGTTTTATAAATAAAATGCATTTGTCTGGAGACAGAAAAAAGTAAGGTCAATTCATTATCAGTTATTGTAGACGCACCTGGCACTTTGTTAGGTATACCTGTTCAGCTGCTCATAAACGCAAATATCTAAACAGCCAATCACATAGTACATTTACGCATGTAGACAAGATCTAGATACCCTGCTGAAGTTCAACCATCTTTCTTCCCAATTCTGATATTTTAAGTGACTTTTTGAACATGGCATGGTTGTTGATGCTAGACAGGCTGGTCTGAATATTTCAGAATGTGCTGATCTGCTGCAGTTTTCACATGTAGTTATCTCTAGTGTTTGCAGAGAATGGCCCAAAAAAGAGAAAATATCCATGGAGCAGCGGTTCTCTGGGAGAAAATGCCTAATTGAGGCCAGGGATCAGAGAAGAACGGCCATACTAGTGCAAGATCATAGACATGTAACTCAAATAACCACTCGTTACATCAGAGTTATAAAGAAGTACAATATTTGAGTGGTAGGGTGAAAATGTTATGTAAACAATATAAATACATGGATCCATCCTGCCTTGTGTCAATGGTTCAGGCTGCTGGTGATGTAATAGGGTGGGGATATTTTATGGGCACACTTTGAGACTCTTAATTCGCAGTGAGCATTGTTTAAATGCCACAGCCTGCCTGACCACGTGCATCCCTTTATGATCACAGTGAGCCCATGTCACAAAGCTCTGATCTCAAACTGGTTTACTGAACATAACAATACATTCACTGCACTCAGATGACATGCATTTTCATCAGATCTCAATGCAATAGACCACCTTGTGGATGTGGTGGAATGGAAGATTTGCATCATGGACAAGTACAAACACACTCACATGCTCACCTCGGTTACTAATAAATCTCTGCAGCCTGTCACTGTAATGGCTCTCTCTCCTTTTTCTAGTGAAAGAAGAAAATGGTGAGAATCTCTATAGTTCAAAAGTGCTGTATTAAACAGAACATGCATATCTACTGAAAACATTATAAATTGAAAGACTTACGTCTTGAAGACAAACACCACAATGGCTGCTGCCACAACTAACAAAAATGCAGCTCCACCCATCACAGACCCTACCAGCAGAGGCAGTCGGCTCTGTATTTGCTTTGACTGTTCCTCTACAAAGACAGACAGTACAACTTAAAGTGCAAATCTAGACCACTGCAACCCTATGGCAATGAGTACACATAAATTATAAAGGTCACATATTTGCATAATACATGTTATTCAAAATTGCAGAAGTTAGCATTACGAGTCCAGAAATATAACTGAAGTGCAGCACGACTCTGGGTGCGGAATGGACATTGTCCAAAATTTTGAGATTTTGAGAATTAGACTTGTGCAATATCCACTGATGAGGTGTTGAATTAAGTCCACTGTCTGACAATTTCTCTAACCAGTATATTTCATACATGTATGTCTCTAAAATTCATGGCAGTGGCCAATTAAAACACACATACAGTAACCATGGAAAGCAATTTGAAGCCGTGAATGCATATCTAATATGGCAGTATGAAACCAATGGCCACATATATAAATACAAGTGAATTCCAATGCACACAATTTGGTAAATATGCTATTATTTATCCAGAACACAACATTCCCCACATTAGTAAGACTGGGATTTGTCTCACTTTATTTAAGTAAAGGCATGAATGACTAAGGAATTTGACCTTTCTGTCTTCTTATATTTTTACATCAGTAGTAGAATGCCTCTAAAACAAGATAAAAAATAGTGTTCAATGTATAAAGAAACCAGACTTTTCATATATTCGGCATTTTTTCTCAAATGCATTACAATGTTATTCATTACCAATCATGTAATCAAATAGCAGTTTGAGTGAAAAGTTAAATCTTTAAGATAAAATAATTTACATGTATTTGCTATGTTACACAGCAGTAAACTACATGGATGATATAAAACATATTACTAATCTCCAGAGTGAGAGTCTTTGGTATGAAACGTGTTGAGTTGTGTATATACCGTACCTATAGCCAGAGTGCTGAAATAAGCAGTAGAACTGTAAGGGCCAAAGCCTCGCTCATTTCGGGCACGGATTTGAAAGGCATAAATGGAGCCTGGGATCAGAGTATCCACAGTCATTGTGTTGGTCTCACTGAACACACTCATTGCACTGTCCTCATTAGAGCTCTGCAGATGGAAAGAGGACACAATTTCCATTACTAAAATTGTATCAATTATCATTTCATATGAATTAAAACATCTGCACTGGCATCTCACTATATAATTCACCATTCGCCATGGAGTAGTTGTAGAATTTAAATGAAGTAACCAAACCTTGCACTGATGTGTTCTAAATACGTTCTAAATATAAATAACGTTTAAACTTCTTAGACTTTTAGCATCTGTAAGCTTACACCGTTTGGATAAAGTTGTCACAATGCCACTTCCGTCACTTCCAGACTTTACTTCCCAGCATGCTTCACTCCCTTACTGCCCTCCACTACCTTGTTCTGATTTGGTCACCTTCTTACCACTGTCATGGACACTCATTTAACTGTTGTTTGCACTGTAACTGAGTGTTTCCTGAACTCTGACTACTGATCCGGTGTACAAACCCTGCTGTTTTATGACATGTATATGGTTCTCTGCTTCTCTGTTTCTTTTTACTCTAGACTGTTTGCCACTGTTATTTGCTCTGTGTTTCAGCCTTGTTGGTATGTAAAAAGCTCTTGAAAATCACTTGCCTCCATTTTCTGGTAATCATGACAGAGAACTTCACCAGTGCAGACTCAATTGCTGCACATGATCAGCAGAGACCAGTAATCTTACAGTCCACCACGGAGTTCCAATGCCAGCAGCTATCTTGGGACTCACTCAACAGGTCCTCAAGCCCCAAAGTCCCCTGTGATCCCTGCTGGCACTCAGCCTGGCTTTCAAGGCCTTTAATGAAAATCCTAATGGTGACAAATAGCTGCAAGGTTTTTTTCTTACAATGCTTGTTAGAATGCTTTTTGATGGACTATATCTTGGAATTTCAAATTATAGTAGCAGAATTTTGTGGCATGAGACAGCAGTTTTCTTCTTGCTCTGGCGCAGGCTGTGAAAGGACTTATAGATGGAGATGGCATACCATGAGGTTGGGGCTACCTTCTACAGTATCATCAGTTTCACAGTATTATACCTCGCTTGTCCAGCCATCATGTCTACACCATAGGCACAGTCACTGTACCCACCGATGAGACCCCCATGCAGGTTGACACCACCCAGGCCTTTTAAGTTGAGTGACAATGCCAGCACATAAAGGGTCTGTGCTTCTACTGTGGCTCCAGTGAGCATCTGGTGCATGCTTTTCCAGTTCTACCCAGTTCACATCGAACCACAAACATTACCAAATGCTTTTCAGGTTAGTGTTTCAAGTAAATTTGTCTTTTTTATCAGTATCCATGCATTTATTCAAACTCATCATACTCCTGCGAACTTATCTATAAACTCGAGCACCCCAGGGAACTTTTTGCATGTCAACCTGACTGGAAAGTGGCACCTCCTAGCACAAAGAACCATGTCCCCATGCTCAAATGCTCTTTTCGCTGTTGAGATACTTGCCAAGCATGACTACATCCTAAAAACCCTAACCACTGGGTTTAGCCATGAACCTACCCATCTGCTGAAAGTTTATTTTTTATCCAGAAGAAGGACAGGACTTTGTGGCATGTATTGACTATATAACCCTCAGTCAAATTGCATTCCAATACCCCTTTCAATTTATTCTGTTGCCGGCTATATCTGATCTCTGGCTTGATATCAGCAGCAGGTACTACATGCAGATTTTAGAAGCAATGAGTGTTCATCTATGGACATTATGAATATGTATTAATTTATGCCCTTTTGTGACATGTAAGTATTCCAGTCTCTTGCTACTTTAATGACCAGGTGACCAAGTCTATACATACACTGATGACATCTTCATTTACTCACATCTTCCACATCCTCCAGGTTCCACAATGACTTGTTAAGCACAGACTGTGTAGGCTGAGAAATCTCCTATTAGGGCATCTAACTTCTCATTTAAGCATCACTGTGGACACCACTAAAGCATAGCAGCCCAAGAATGACTCCAAACTTCTTCCATCAAGGAGCTTTAGTGTTTCCTTGGGTTTGCCAAATTTTACAGACAGTTTATTAAAAGCTTCAGTTTGACTGTCACCCCATTCGATTTCACCAATAGATCCCGTATACTAATCTTAAAGATCTGTTTCCTGCTACTGGTTTACCATCTGGTGAAATCTGGAGTGTTTTTAAAATGTTTTTGCTCTAGATCTCTGTGTTTCTTATTGGTATTCAGTAAAGCTCTTGAATTTCTTAATTTTCTGCCAGTTATGACAAAGAAATTACTATTCTCTTAAATCAAAAACAAATGTTTGGTATTCATAGTAAACTATAAATAATTAATACCTAAAGTAAACCTCAATATATTGCATAAAACACAGTTTTATAATATTAGATAATATAATAAAACACAGATTTATGGTGACAGTGGTTTACATTGCAGACCTTGTCGTAATATTTGAGCTGGTACTCCAGGATATCGCCATTGGGCCGTTTGGGCTGGGGCCAGGACAGGGTGATGGAGTCTGGAGCTTTGCTCAATTGATGCAGCATGGGAACCTCAGACGGTACTGAGATAGGAAGAGAGAAAGATTTAGAGATAGAGAGAGAGAGAGAGAGAGAGAGAGAGAGAGAGAGCATGAGAGAGAGAAGAGATTGTCATTGCCACAGGAGGCAACAAATTAACTTTAAAAAACTACTAATGGTGGTTATCTTAATCTTGAAATGACACATGACAGCATGTTTGTTTGTACAATTCACTAAGAGGCTGGATAAGGATGGAACATTGCTCATATCTGGCAGTTAAATGGATGTAAGCAATGACGAGGCGATGTTGGCTGTCATGGTAGGTATTTAGACTGGGATTTATGGCTCAGATTACTGTAGTAAGAGATTCATGGTGATCTGGGATTTTGGATTTCTGTCTTCTTGCTTCCTTAGTGCGATCACTTAAGGACTCTCTCCAGACAGAAGCCTGTCCTTAGTAGAATTTTGAAAGAATTCACCTAAAGGTTTCTCAGACTGTAAGAAACAATTATCTAGTCCGATGAAAAAAAAAACCTTTTGGCCTCAATTCGGCTTCTGCCCAAGACCATCCAGTAAAGCATGGTAGTGGCAGTGGCTGGGACTGTGAGTACAGAAGTACTCGAAGTACAGAGATACAGTGGTACCTTGGTTCTCCATCACCTTGGAACTGTTCAAATTCGGTTCTTGCAGTTTGATAAGAAAAAAGAAAAAAATGTCTTAGTTCTTGTTGTGTTTGCTCAGAACTATTTGCTCAGTACTGTATTCTTAGATCAAATAATTATCCATGAGTACTAAAAAGTTTAGTATTGACAACCAACTCAAAGGAAAACATGATCAGAATGCTTCAGAAAACAGGATCCAGGAGTTCAACAACAGAGCAAGTGTTTTGCTTTTACTTTTCACTTTCAATCCATTACTCACTAAAATACATGAGACTTTATTTTAAAAAAAGCTGTTAGTTGTGTAATGTAAGTGTTCTAAACATTAATTACTCATTATAGGCTCCTTTATATGTATAGACCACTCTACAAAACACTTGCTAAACTTCTTGGTTCATGATACATTAAACATATAATCGATTTGTCTGAACATATCCCCACCATAAATCAGGGAACACATGTACAGTACAACATTAAAGCATATAGTGCCTTATACAAAGGGAAACCGATGTACCACAGTATTTAAAAAAACCTGATCCAGAGTCATAGGGACCTGAGACTAGGCCAAAGGTTCACCTTTCAACAAGATAACAACCCTAAGCACACAACCACAACAACATGTGTGGCTTAAGGACAACTCCTCAGCCAAAACCATGCCTTGAATACGAGTGAACATTTCTGGAAAGACTTCAAAATGGCTGTCCACCGATGGTCTCCATACAACCTGACAGAGCTTAAATGTATCTGTAGAAGAAGAAAATCTCCCTTGTGGCATCAAAACCCTAGAAGACTAGAAACTGTAAAAGCCTACAAGTGATGGGCAAAAGGTCTGAATATTAATGCCAATGCAATATTTTTTATTTGTTTTTCTCCCTTTCAATATATTTGCACAAAAATCTAAAATTGAGGTAATGAGAGAAGAAAAATGAAAAAATAGCACAAAGCCACAACATAAAATGTGAGAAAACTAAAAGGTTCTGAAGACTTTCTGAAAGCATTGTAAACTTTCTAGTAATATAATTAGAGTATGAATATATAGTGTGGCATTTTGGACATTTAAATTGGAAGCAATTCATTTAATTGAATATCCCGAGTCAGCCTACCAATGCTTCACCACAAAAAAAGATTTATGTACCTTTTATTTCCATAAGCCAGCCATAGTTTTGTTTGGTGTTCTTGCACATATTAAGTTATCATGTCACAAATAGTATGCTTTCTATTATGAGTGCTCTGTTGTGTATTTGATTATACAGTATATATATATATATATATATAATAAAGCATAATGCATATCTTTCTGAGTGGTATGTTGTTGCATAAATACTTGACTCTTTGTACCGATAATGGTTTTAAGCTGTTTAGATTGGACTTGTGTAATAAGGATGCAATTTTAACTGCCACTAGCCATGTATTATATATGATCCTGTAGCATTTCCCATTAAATAATCAGTGTTTTCCGAAAATGGGTTCTCCCACAATTATAATTGTGATTTACGTAGTTCTGAATAGTGGCCAAGGTACTAGGAGCTATACAAATACTGTGGGAGACTAAATCCCAATCCTGATGTCACTAATGACCTTCAATCTCTTTTTGCGGAGAAACAATCATCCCCCACTCCATCTGTCAACCAAATGTAATAGCATACACTACATGGAAGTAACTTTTCCTCATATCAGGTCATTTATACCGATAAAGGCATGTGTACAAAGACTAATGATAGACGAGCAAATGACTAAAGCTATAAAGGAAGAATGTCAAAATGAATAAAGAGAGAACAGTATTAAAGAGTTTGGTGAGAGAAGCAGAATCATTGCATACTGGGGAGGCTCATCAATGCCACATCAATTAACTTCTTCCTTTTTCTGCTTTCTTGAACTGTATTCAAGCTGACAGGACATCGTGACCCAAAGCCACTGGAGTCCAGAAAGACAAGGAGGAAAATGACGAGACACAAAAGGGAGGGAGAGAATATGGAGAGACACAAGGAGCAGCGGAAGAGTGTCAGTACACGTACATGTATAAGGTAGAAATGTACAACGCACATATATAAAAGTGTGGAAGAACCACGGTTGAAGAGAAACAACCCAGTATTACAGCTGGACCACACCAACTAGATCCTGGTTTAGATGATAATAATTATTTATAATTATTAAAAAGAGAGAACTTGCAAACTGACATGACAGGTAAGTATATGATACATTAATAAAAAATAAAAAATAAAAAAGGAACACCATAAACTTAAACAAAGGAGAAATCAATCGGCAGGGGAAACACAGATAAACCTGAGATGGGACCTGAGATCGAGATTTAGTACAAAATTAAAGTTCCAGTGCTTTACCAACTAAACCACACTTGTGCATATGCTGCCTGTGACAGGGTGAAGTTAATCTTCGGTTTTGAACATTGTACTGAGGCCCCCTGGTGGGGGCAATAGCAGAAGATGTCATTATTGTGTAGCATGGAGCCCTTTGTGGTGACCCACTTTGCCAGCAGTTGGGTTTGTCTGCACCTTAGTTGCCTATTCTGTCAATCCAGGAGCCCTGGATCCTGTGAGGTGTTCACCATGCATTCCTCAATTCTTTCAAGTCTGTTCATCAGGTAATCAAGTAACATACTTGCCCTCAATATTGGGCCTGTTTCAGCAAATTTGCTTTTATTGTTCACATATACTGTAGTGTTTTATATTGTTACATGTTATATGACCTACAGTTGTTTTACTCACTAACGTACCTGCTAACCCTTGGCATAGGGCATGAATCAACCCTAGACAGCCAGTTCATCACAGAGAACAAACAGGCAAACACACATTTACGTTCACTCCCATGGCATTTTATAAATGCATGTCTTTTGAATGTGAAAAGAAACTGAGGACAGGAATCCAATGCAGGTATGGGGAGAACATGCAAACTCCACATAGATAGCAGCCAAACAAGAGCTTAATCTAGAGCTGTGAAATGACACTATAACTGTGTCTAATTAAACAGCACATGGAACAATTTTCTTCAACATACACATACAGGCCACTTTTTATTAGGTATACGTTGCTAGTACTGGGTCATTTTGCTGTTAGAACTGCGCTACATTTTTTATTCAACAAGGTGCTTGAATTCCTTAGATATTTTGGTCCATACTGACATGATAGCAAGACATGACACAGTTGCTGCACATTTGTCAGGTCCAGACCCATGGCCTCCCATTTCACCTTAACCCAAATGTGCACTATTGAGATCTGATTGAGATTTGATGAAAGTGAACTCATACAGTGACCAATCTCCATTGACCTCTTTCACCAATAAAGCATTTTTGCCCTGAGAACTGCCACTCAGTCAGTATTTTTACTTTTTCAGACATCTCACATTCGTTGTAAATCCCACAGATGGCTGTGTTTGAAAATCCGAGTAGATCAGTAGTTTGTTAAATACACAGACAAGCCCATCTACCTCCCACAACCATGTCACATTCAAAATGACTTAAATTGCCTTTCTTCCTCATTCTGAGGCACGGTTTGAAGTTAAACATCTTGACAATTTCTATGTGCCTAAATCCATATATGGTACTTTAAGCCACATGATTCGCTGATTAGCTATTATACAAAACCCTCCAATTGAGCTATATTGCTAAAATGTTCAGTTACAAACCACACAAATTCCACATGACAATGATAGAAATAAGAATCCCCTTTGTTTGTGTGAAATTTGCTGTCCCGTATTAACATTATTGCTATTTCAAAAAGCTTAGTTCATTTTTGTGAAATCAAGAATGGCCGCTTAATTACACAAATTAACAGAGACTCCTTTGTTTCCACTATTATATGGAAGGGCTGGCATATAACAAAGGTAATTTGGATGTTTTCGCCTTAAGCACAATGTTGTATTAAAGGTCATATAAAATGAATTCTCTTTTGGTACATGAAAAGCTCTCACATAACAATGCAAGCTGACAAGATGACAGCCGCATATCAATGCCCTAATTTACTAAAGGTGTATGTGAATAAAAAAATGAAAATAAATGCAAGCTTATTTAATTACAAAGCTTTTAAAAGATTGTGCTCTTTAAATAAGCTGAATAACACAATGCCAGTTTTGTGTACTTTAGAAATATGGATTTTGCTGAGCATTTACCCAAGGCTCAAATACAGAAAGGTTTGAACTGGCATCTTTACATTACATGCGTACAATGATTGTATGTTTAAAGTAATTTGATTGAAATGCAGGCCAATTGCCATGCTTTTTAGATCTTAACGTCACTATGAGATATGTACTTATTTGTGAACCAACATATCGTTTGTGACTTACAGAACAGTATAGGCAGAATAAACAGTGGAACTACATAACCCATCCAAGCAATGTCACTTACTCTTCCTCCAGGTCTTCCGATCTTTAGATCAGCTTAGCTGTTAAATTTTATACACAGTTGTATCTTTCTCACAAACGTTGGAGAATATTGACAATGTTGTGTAATATTCACATTGTACCATAGTTGTGCAACACACTAGTTGTCTCTTGAACTTGCACCTATGCCCATCACACAGCACAGTCACACAAACACTCCTGCATGTTAAAGAGTCAAATGGACACAAGGCAGGTCTCTACAAGTCACAAGTCTCTAGAGGAAACCCACACAGGCACAGGATGAACATGCAGACTCGACAGGGGCAGCAGGCAGACTGGGACTCGAACCCAGGTCTCTGGACCTGTGGGGTAATAGCGCTACCTACTGCACCACCTTGCCACCCTTAGAACAAACTGCAAATGCAAAGCCTTTATTAAAACAGTGCTGCCTGCACCTAGGTACATGTGTTATTTACGAAAGTGTTCTTCAGACATTGGCTGTAAAATCTGCTGTGTAAACACACACACACACACACAAAATGGTACTGTTTTTTTTGGCTTTTCAGCAAATCAGGGTCAAGAGTATAACCAGAGTATACAAGCACCTTACACACAAGGTTCATACAAATGAATTTAAAATCCATGTAAACAGTGTAAAATGAATTGGTCTCACTCACCTGATTGGCTGGTGGTGAAATTGATACTAGCAAACTGAGGTGGGAAAGGACTGAGGGCAGACACATCATTCATAGCTTGGACCTGTCAATCGACATTGTCATATCATCCACAATGGCATCTCACTAAAGGTAAAATGTTTACTCATCTTTAATAGCAAATGCCCTAAAATGGAATTACAGGTAAGCACCATTTAACGCATTATGTTCTGCGAAACTGTTTCTGTGGATCAAAAAGTCCTTACATGTACTTTGACTTTTATATCATTAGTATATTAGACAGTATAAACCCAGGATATTTAACGTTTTGTGTGAAAGGTGGGCACAATCTC
This sequence comes from Parotocinclus spilosoma, assembly GCA_033117975.1. Lineage (NCBI taxonomy): Eukaryota > Metazoa > Chordata > Actinopteri > Siluriformes > Loricariidae > Parotocinclus > Parotocinclus spilosoma. The sequence continues at coordinate 19,926 of JAVSBV010116090.1, forward strand.
TCCAAATGTGTGAGGAATTCATTCAAAAGAAAAGCTTCAGAAAAGCTTCAGGGTGTATCTAATAAACTGGCCACTGAGAGTAGTTTTCCAATATTAACACCAAAAACAGGGTTTGAAACAAACGCAAGGCCATGGATGCTAATTCAATGCTCAGTGTAGTAAATAAGTACAGTCGATTCCGGTCAATAGGACCACCGGTTAATTGGACCAGCCACTTATTTGAACCAAATCCTAAAGTAGCAAAACAAATCCTATTATATACGTGTAATGTTATTCGCTTATTTGGACTAAAATTCCGCTTAATCGGACCAAAGAATGTGTACAGTATGTAATATCCGTGAAGAAACTCTTCGTCTCTAGCATCACTACCCGAAAACTCCCGAGTTTCTCCCCA
>JAVSBV010116108.1:0-20315 GCA_033117975.1 Parotocinclus spilosoma
AAAAAAACTGTGCTTTTCTTTCAAAAATAAGGAAATTTCTAAGTGACCCCAAACTTTTGAACGGTAGTGTATATACATACACACACATTGTTTATTCAACACAGTGGGAGAATATACATGCTTGTTCTGTTATTACCAAACTGTTTAACCTACAACTATGGGGATGTTTGTTAGAACTATCATTTTACCCTTTTGTGTGTATAAACTCACCTTTTCGATCATACACATATAACTGAATTGGCTGATTTTGCCCAAAAGCACAGAAAGCCACCATGTGCTCATTGGGGTGGAAAGTCACTCCTCGAAGAGCAGTCGGGTAGCACAGCTCAGAGTACACAGCAACTTGATCACCTGCATTTAACCATAGACAAGCCATTACCGACTGATGTCCTTAAAAGATCCCTGAACTTTTCACACTGTGTGTGTGTGTGTGTGTGTGTGTGTGTGTGTGTGTGTGTGTGTGTGTGTGTGTGTGTGTTCGTATTTGTATATAACATCTGCATCTAAGTGTTATATTAATCAAAGGCATGGAGAGCTAAAATGTCAAAAAGGAGTACAATAGAAAACTGTTCATCTAACTTTTAAAGCATTGCATGACCTTGCACTCTCTATATCTACAGATGTAATCCAACTATGGAGTACATTTGCAGAGATAGGGAGTGCAAGGTAATGAAATGCTTTGAAAGAACACTTTTCTATTGAACGTGCTTTACAACCAGTAACCAGGCCAGTTGTTTGAGTGATATGTGCAGATTTTAGATCAGAATTCTTGAGGCAGTATTCTTTAGACACTATAAACGGCAAAGAGATTTGGTGGTAAAAATAAAGTAGCCAATTACAGTAGTCTAGTCTGGAATTGATAAAAGTGTGGAGGATTTCTACATCTTTGAGTGACGGCACCGGACACTGACATGATTGCAAAAATAAAAAAAATATGACGACTAAATCAAATAGCTACTATGGGGTTTGAATATCAGACAGGGTTCAAAGGAAACACCATGGTTGACGAAGAATATCACCAAGAAGAATGATTTAGAAGATAAAAAGTAGACACCCATGTCTAGACAAATTGTCGCCTATTTGTTAAATAAGATTTGAGCCAGGACAAGGCTGTTCCATAAAACACAATATTTGATAAATGTTTAATTAAAATGTTGTAATTAACCATGCCAAGAGTCATAGTGAGATCAAGCAGTGCTGTGTTTATGCTATAAGGTCATAAAGGTCTTAAGAAGCTTGCGGGTGTGTTGAAAGTCAAGCAGCTAGGAGACTACAGCTAAGACTTAGGAAACAATTGGTAAATTGGAAAATCCAACATTTTCTAGAACTGGGATATCATGATAATATACTTATATTCATATAATTTTAATCAGCTGGGACACATACCCTAAGATAGATTAATAAAATGGCAAATAGAACATTATTTGACAGAACTTGTCTAAATAAACAGCAACTAGATTATATCCAAAAAATAACTCCAGACTTCAATCAAGCTATCTGAACAGGAATAAGATAATCAACGTTTGCGGTTAAAATGCTTTTTAAACATTATTTTTACATCTTCTTAATGTTTTAACAGCTTATGAGACAGATTTTTGGAGGACAAGTTGTTATGGGGACGGAGCTGGGTAGAAGCTGAACAGCCATTGTGATACCATTAATCCGGATAAATCCTGGAATAAGCTAATCCACAAAGCCTGCTTCATTCTATAACCCATCACATGAGATCTGTAGCAGGATCAAACCGACACCACCTGTTGTGCTACGGTCTCATGACTGAAATATACCTTGAGGAATTACAGCACAAACGTCCTCTCCACAAGACTGCACACCTACTCACTACTTCTTACTGACACAAATTCAATATTTTAAGCAATGTAGTAAAGCAAAAGCATGTGTCTTATGAAACTAAATAGGCTGACTGGGCCAAAAAAGTTGCACTATAATATTTTGTTAAACCAAATTTGGCTTATTTCCATCCAGAGTTGCATAAAATTTTAGCTGAGAACTTGTCCTGATGACAGAAGAGTCAGGCTACTCCTCAAAGTCTTTTCCATCACATCCAAAAGAATTTCAGTGGGATTAAGGTAAGGCCTCGTTGGTAGACAATTCTTGAGTGAAGATGATTAAACACACTCTCAGAACCACTCTTTGAACAATTTTAGCCCAATGAATCTTGCCATTGTTAACCTGGAATATGCCTGTGGCATCAAGGAATGAATTGATGAGTTAACCGTGTCAATTTTTACCTTAAGGTACTTAATTTTGAATCTTGCTGAGCCTATACCCGACCAACTGATCTAACCCCTTATTATAACACTGATTCCAAAATCTTGAACAGTTTGCACTATGCCTGATGTGTGCATTACTTCATGCTCTTTCATTCTTACCTTGACACCCTGGAATATTATAATAGTACCCCTCAGACCACACAAGCATTTTCCATTGCTCAAGAGTCATATATTTATGCTCCCTGCATAAACTGAAGACACTGTTTTATGACTTGACTTTTAAGCGTTGGTGTTTAAGTGTCTGCCAAACACGGACATTTAAAAAGAAATTCTAGCCTCATATCACTCATGAAGTTGATGTTTAACATATATGCATTTATATGCAACAGACATACAGCATACAAAATATCCAACGCTCACGCCTTCATTAAAGTTCACATAATTTGCTTTACCTGTCTCAGCATTCCACACATAAGCAAGTCCATCCTCGCTGCCTGAGAAAATAAAGCTTCCACATGGGGTGAACGTGCTGTTGATCCTCTCTCTGTAATTTGTGGCACCTATGAATTTCTTTATGGTCAGACTGTAATAAAAACAATATGGTAAAAAACTATTTTAAAAAATGAGAGATGGGCAATGAGAGATGAGAGATTCTTATATTAAACATGCTAAGAGTACATAGAAGCATTTGGGTTTTATGAACCATTCTACTGAGTTAAAAATGTGGTCATAAAATCTTTCAGTATTCAAACCACATATATGTATTTAATAGTAATAAGCTAAGTATATATACAAACTAATTCACATGGTACTTTCGTTTGGGAGGTGGCTGTTCCAAACCCATTCACTCACTCACAATCTTATCTGCTTAATTCTGGACAGGGTTGGAAGAGAGTTGCTGCCCAGCCGGTGACACATGCACTCACACACTCATACTTGGGGCATGTTAGAGACACAATTTAACCTAACACACAACCTTGGACTGTGGGAGGAAACCAGAGCACATGGAGGACACCGGCATAAATAGGGGGATGACATGCAAACTCAGAAAGGACCTAGACCACTCCAACTATGTCTGAACCCAGGAGGCCACAGTGTATTATTCTTAAATATGAACATTTGTATTGTATGGAAGCAATTATTTCTTATTATTTCTTGACAAAATCATTCATTATAACATTACTAAATACTTAAAAATCAAACATAGTTACATTCTCAAGTCCATCACTCTCAAAATGCTGTCTTTGGCATGGATTAGGAGACGTCTTCCATTTGGATGAACTCTTAGAGAATTAATGGGAATTCCATTCAGATCCCCTTCCTTTATTTCCTATGGGCATAATTTATTTTCATGTACACATTATTTATTACTGTGGACAACATTGCTATTTGACAGTTACAATTATTCATCTGTAACAATTCCTGTATTATTCTATATTTTACCTTCTCAATTTTCCAGAGATGTGTGGTTTCCTGCTGAGATCCAGCTTCTGTCTTAGTACTCCATACAATGATCAGGCCAGCACTGTCAGCTGAAAACATCCGGAGTCCTGTGTCAAGATCAATATTATGTACACATTATTTAATAGACATTATTTCTACAAAAGTATACAAAATTGATGTTATATATTACTGAAGTAGGTACTACCTTCATTGTCAAAGCAAAGTGCATTGATAAAAGTCTTGTGTCCCTCAAACTCTTGGAGAAGTTGCCCATTTATATCTTTTATGTCTACATTCCACACCCGAAGTAGACCATCATAACCCCCTGTGATCACCAAGCTCTGGCTATGAGGGTGATACTGAGCACAGTACACAAATGTTGGGTGGGGAAGGATCTTCTGGGCAAGTCCCTGGAGTCTTTGAACATTCCACACTCTGAGGGCAGAAGATTTGGTTACTGGCCATATTTTCGGTAAGTTCTGATTGTGTAGAATTTTGATTCTTATTCAGAATAAAATTCAGGGCAGTACTTACCTCACTGTTCCATCAGAGGATGCTGAGAGTAAGCAACTGTCATCTCTGGTCCAGCAGAGATCATAGACAATACTAAGGTGCCCATTATAAGATGTCAAAACTTGGCCTGAAGGGATCTCATATACTGTAAAAAACAGCACTAAAGTTAGACTTAATAACTAAAATATTTTTTCATTTGGTAAAACAGTAATTGGTTACAAAAAAATGTAGATGTACTATAATACCAGATATCAGACAAATTAAATAAAAATAAACGAGTCAGAACCTCATTTCCCAATTACTGCCATGCATAAATCTCGTTACATTTCTCAATACACACAATCACGTAGGTATTATTACAACTCCAACACCACTAAATTTAGAACGTTGCATAAAACTTAAAAACAGAATACGATGATTTGCAAATCCTTTTCAATCCATATTCAATTGAATACACTACAAAAACCAATATGTTAATTAATGTTATAATATAAATGATATTTAATGTTCAAACTGCTAAACTTTATTGTTTTTTTTAAATATTCACTCATTGGAATTTAATGCCTGCAACACGTTCCAAAAGAGTTGGGACAGGGCAACAAAACACTGAAAAAGTTGAGGAATGCTCAAAAAAATCTGTTTGGAACATTCCACAGATGGGTGTCATGATTGGGTATAAAGGGAGCATCCTCAAAAGGCCCAGCTATTCACAAGCAAAGATGTGGCGAGGTTCACCACTTTGTGAACAACTACATTAAAAAGTCCAGTTTAACAGGTTTACAGTAACAGTTTAAAAACAATGTTTCTCACCGTGCAATTGCAACCAATTTAGGAATTTGATTATCTGCAGTCCATTATATCATCAAAAGAGTCAAACAATCTGGAGAAATCTCTGCAAGTAAGTGGCAAGTCTGAAAATCAACATCCCTCGGGCAGCACTGCATTGAAAAACTACATCATTCTGTAATGGTTATTACCAAATGAGCTCAGGAACACTTCAGAAAACCACTGTAAGTGAACACTTGAGTTTGTCGGTCCATCTACAAGTGCAAGTTAGAAATCTACACTGCAAAGTGAAAGCCATATATCAAACCCGAGCTTATCTGAGATGGACTAAAGCAAAGTGGAAAAGTGTCCTGTGGTCTGACGAGTCCACATTTAAAATTGTTTTTGGAAATCGTGGATGTCGTGTCCTCAAGACCAGAGAGGAAAAGGACTGTCCAGATTGTTAACATCGCAAGGTTCAAAATCCAGCATCTCTGATAGTATGGGGGTGTGTTTGTGCCCATGACATGGGTAACTTGCACACCTATAAAGGCACCATTAAGGCTGAAAGGTACATAAAGGTTTTGGAGCAACATATGCTGCCATCCATGCAACGTCTTTTTCAGGGACGTCACTGTTTATCTCAATAGGACAATGCCAAGCCACATTCTGCACGTCTAACAACATCGTGGCTTCGTAGTAAAAGAGAGCAGGTACTAGACTGGCCTGCCTGCAGTCCAAACCTGTGTCCCATTGAAAATGAACATTATGAAGCACAAAATATCTCAACGGAAACTCCAGACTGTTGATCAATTGAAGTTGCACATCAATCAAAAATGAAAAAGAATTCCATCGACAAACTTCATCAAATAGTGTCCTCAGTTCCCAAACACTTCCCAACACAAAGTGTTGTTAAAAGTAAAGGTTTAATACAGTGGTAAACGTGCCACAAGATCCACTTCCTATATAGAAGCACATTTAAGTTCTATAATAAGACTGTGACCTTTGTGACCTTTACTAGCAGCCTAGTCTAGTGACACAGTGACACTGAGCATGTAAAAACTTTAGCAGTGCTGCTATGTCTGATCTACTCACAAAATAACTTTTGACTTTGCACATTAAATTAAATTCATTTTACTGTGCAATACCAATTTCAAATTTGTATCAGCAAAGAACACAATGTCGATAAACCAGTGCAAATACTTGCCTACAATGGGGAAGGCATCTCTGTCAGCACAAGCCGCAGCCAGAGTCCTACCATCATGTGAGAAGCATAGAGTAAAGCAGCCCATCTGACCTCCTCGGAATGATAGCATGGGCTTGTTGGGAATGCGACATACCTAAAAGCATAGTTTTTCCCCAAACAATTAAAATCACTAAATCCATGTACTTAGACAAAGCAGAACTTTCTGTATAAAAATTGGAATCGTTTTTGTCACAGGAAAATGACCTGTCCAGGCAGACGGCTCCACTTTATAGCCTCTGACTTGTTCTCAAGCATTTGGGTGGAGAATTTCTGGTTGAGTTCAGTATGAAGCTCAGTGTAGGAGGTGCTGCCTCTTTCCTGCTGTAGAGCCATCATCGAGCGGATACTCGGGTCCACCTGGTCACAGAAAACCTTCCATTACCACGCAATCTTACAGCTCTGATGTTTATTTTATAGGAGTTAATTAAGAATCACTAAATTAGGTTGTGAAGGGATGAAGAAAGCACTTGCAGCAACAACAAAAAAAACTAATTCCAAAAATACAATCTTAGACCATTCTACCAACGAGACCCCTAGTACCCTGGAACAAAACCTTTACAAATAAATTTATAAAAAGTGTTGGTTTGCATTATGAATGGATATATATGGCACTCACATGTTCGGGTAGTTTGAGGCCTTTCACTGTAACATAAAGGGTTGAATCATAACGGTTTTTAGGATACTTTGACCACCACTGAAACACCTCCACTGTTTGTGGATTTTTCCGAGCTCTGGGTGGAGGACAGTACAGCTGGAGACGCAGTTTACTGTTGATATTCATAACTCCGTTAGTACCTACAAGCTAAAAACATTCAGAAGTGGGAGAAGTAGTATGCAAAAAATGATGTATCCTGTATTATCAAGAAACGTATAATAGAATAATCTAAAGGTTATAATAACACTTTATAAAACAGCTTTTATACATAGAAAGTTCTATAAAGCAATGCAATGTACACAGTAAACAAAATGCAACATTGCTGAAAAAATAAAGGCATTTTGCATGTGACACATAAAACCACTATATTGAAATGTTAAGAAATATTAATAAAATTACCTTCAAAAAAGCCCAAGCTATTTTACGAAACCCTCGCTCATGCAGGTCAATAGAGACATTTGCCCTAGCTTCTTCCATGCTGATAAAATCCAGGACCTAAAACAAAAATCTGTATTTTATATATGCATGCGGGACCAATGACACCAATCATACAAGGGACACAGCGCTGTCCACTTCATTTAGTCAGTGGTTTAATTAACATTTGTTTACAATTTGTTTTTTGCTGTTATGCCCTTTGCATGAATTCATTCATTATAATATCTGCTCAGTCCTATTTAGGGTCCAATCTAACTTTAAAATGTGTAGAGGGACTGGACTTCACACAGTCGAAATTCAGGATCAAACTGCTATCTCTGGAGCTGTGAGGCACAGTTCTAACAACTGTGAAACCGTGTCATGCTAAAAGGTACATACAGGTTTTGGAACAACATATGCTGCCATCCAGGCAACGTCTTTTTCAGGGATGTCACTGTTTATCTCAACAAGGCACAATTCTAACAACCGTGTCACCCTACAAACTTTCAAAGATCTTTAAAGCCCAGTATTCCTTTATTTTAAAGCTATAATACTTTTGTGGGCTTATATTATGTAATTACCATCTGTTTCTGCTTCTGATTTATCTTACCTGAGCCACATTTTCTTAACTACATCTTAACTAAGTTTAATAAAAAAACGTTGTCTAAACTGACCCACATGCTACTAGAGCTACTGTTTGTATTCGATGTCCAGACCATTTGTTTTCCTTCTGAATTTCTGTCACCGCTCTCTGGCTCTGCCTGTATTTTGATATATTTTTTTTTAATTGGTGAATTTTGATGTGCCTTTATTTTTTCTCCATTACCCATTAATGTGCTCCGATGGTGCAGCAATCTAAGGCGTTAACCCACCCCTGCAAGGACCTGCGTTTAAGTTCTGACATTTCCTGGACTAGGTTGTAGCTGAGGGAGGGGAGACTGGCTGGAAAATCAAAAACACCACTTTGCAAACCCTGCCAATGATGTCCCATCTAAGGTGCACACATGCCTGGGACAAACACCCAGGACCCCACACACTAACTCATATGGGGCTACCAGTAACTCCTTGGTGCAGTTATAAGATACTGGATTTATTTGTAAGAAAATCTGATAAATAAATAAAAAACTGGCTCACCTCAAAGAAGAGGATTGTCTGTGGCCCCTCATCATTCAACTCAAGGAAGTAATTAAATCGCTCATTAAAGATGATCTGCTCCTCCCAATCTGGAACTGTTGACTTGTGTTTCTTGAAGTCAAAAGGCTGAGTTATGATGGGAAGGATGTGTTCAATATTCTCCTGTTCATAAAAGGATGAGACTCGACGATGGCTAGGTATAAACAGTTACAAAAGTAAATGAATGCTTGTTAACAGATGACACAAACTTGAAAGAGACTGTATATCAATTAGTGCTGTTAAACTATCCATATATTTAATAACGTTTTTTTAAAGAATATTTTTATTGATTTTCAAAAAATTAACACCAGATCGAACAAACAACAACTATATTACAAACAATATGACAAAATTATTTAAAGAAAAAAAGAGAAATAGGTTAGCAAAAAATGAAAACATGGGTAAATAGGGTACACACATACATACTCCCAGATACCTACACATATATCTATGTGTAAACCCAAGTAAATTGTATATGTATATATTTTTTTATAAAATAAATAAATAAATACAAATTTAATAAACTACATTACACATTTAAATAAACAAAAATATAAAGGTTAAGAAGTGATATTTAATTACTTTAATCTTACAATGTTACCTGCGTTAACTACGACTAATTACATTTGTGCTTGCTCATATATAAACTAGGGTTGCACGGTGGCTCAGTAGGTAGTACTGATGCTTCACAGTAACAAGGTGCTGGGTTCGACCACTGATGTATGTAGAATGTGAGCAATAGTGGTTATTGGATCATTTAGGACACCACAGGTAAAAATGACTAATAATATGCAATAATAAATGCTAATATGTTCATTTTGACAGCCCTAACATTAATGCAATTAAGCAAAATCAAATCTTGTTAAAATTTTAAGCCACAATGTATTGCTTCCAAACTTAGGTCAAGCATTTGTGTAAGTTAGCTCATAAATTTAGAACAGACATGACATGAAAATGCCACACCTGTCTTCTTTCTTGACATATTGGCCCGTGACCTCATCCACAACATGGATTTTGACCATAGGGTGAGACATCAGAAGGTCAGTCTTGAGCCGGTCTGTGCGATGAATGTAAACGCCCAATACCAGGCTGTCGTCAAGAGCCCGGGTGTGAGATGCATCCACCTCTGTCTGACTGTCCTCAATCATTACTTCTACCAAAGTAAATACAGTCAAATGAATGTCACCAGCATATAAGCAGAGGTCTGGTCAGTCTAGATCTGTTAGCGAATGGTTTGATAACAACAAATATGTGCTTCATTACATACCTTCTTTTCTTTTCTTCTTCTTTTTGAATCTGGGTTTTACAGTATCTTCTGTTCCCCCTTCAGTCTCATACTGACTATCTGGCTTTGTTTTCATTTTAGGACTTTGGTGGGGTTCTGATGGATGTTCACTAAATTAAGAGCAAAAGCAGATGTAAGACATTTCATTACTTAACTAATGATGTTCCTTAAAACATAATTTAGACAACTCCAACATCTCATTTTTAATTTACATTTTGGAAATCATGCACATCGTGTCCTCTAGACCAAAGAGAAAAAGGACTGTGCAGATTGTTTTTAGTTCAAAGTTTAAAATCCAGCATCTCTGATAGTATGGGGGTATGTTGGTACCCATGGCATGGGAAACTTGCACACCTGTGAAGGCACCATTAATGCTGAAAGGTACATACAGGTTTTGGAACAACATATGCTGCCATCCATGCAACGTCTTTTTCAGGGACGTCACTGTTTATCTCAACAAGACAATGCCAAGCCACATTCTGCATGTGTTACAACAGTGTGGCTTTATAGTAAAAAAAGGCAGATGCTAGACTGGCCTGCCTGCAGTCCAAACCTGTCTCGCATTAATGTGTGGCACATTATGAATACGACAACGGAGACCCCGGACTGTTTTAAGCAACTGAATTTATACATAAAGCAAGAAAGAATTCCACCTACAAAGCGTCAACAATTAGTGTCCCCAGTTCTCAAAAACGTATTGAGTGCTTGTTAAAAGGAAAGGTGATATAACACAGTGGTAAATATTTCCTCAGTCCCAACTCTTTTGGAACAAGTTGCAGGCTTCAAATTTAAAATTTGCAAAAAACAATATCAAGTATTAAATAATATGTCTAAATATTAAATAATAATGTGTAATTATTCATAATGTGTATTCATTTGAATATGGGTTGAAAATGATTTGCAAATCATCGTATTCTGTTTTATTTGTGTTTTACACAACGTCCCAACTTAAGTGGAATTGGGGTTGTACTTATACTGCTTTAAAACTACTACATGTAACTTGTAGATGTAAACTCAGAGACTGTAGCGCATTTGTTGTTGCACAGTTTGTGTTAGTCACCTTCTAATCCCTCATCAGTGTTCACAATGCTGCCTATAGGATGCTGGTGGATGGACAGTTCTAGTTATTTGTATTCTAGTAGTGAAACTGTGGTGTTTAAAATTCCAGCAGCATCGCTGTGTCTGAGAATGATCAATCACCCAAATAGTATCTTATCTGTGGTGGGCCTATGGGGGTTCTAGCAAAGTATGCAAGAAACAGATGCTATACATTCTGTAAATGTAGAAATACAAAGTGCATCTGTATACAACCACAAATCAGTACAGCATATGGAAATACAAACCACAGCAACCGAGTTATTAAAAACAGTTCATAATAATTACCAAGTCACCACACTAACAAAAAGTTAATCATCCAGTTCTTACCTTTTATCTCCCACACTTTCCATTGGATTCTTCTTTGCCTTCTTTTTGTTCCCCAATTCGTTATTTAACTTACTTTCTCGAGTTGTTGGCAATATTTCAAGCTTCTTTTGAGTTCTCTTCTTTAAAGCCATCTCTTCTTTCTGAGTAATCTTTTGTTGATACTCCTGAAGAAGGTCATCTTCAGGTTCTGTGTCTCCCTTCTGATCACTGACATCCTTTTCTCCTCTATTTTTCACTTTTTTACTCTTTCTTTCCTGCTTCCAATCTGCTTCAACTGAAACTTTTGTTTTGGGCCTCTGGTCACCCCCATCTTCTCGAACAGGTGGTGTTGGCAGGCTCCTCTTACTCTTCTTTTTCCTAGCATTTAGAGCAGACTTTTCTTCAGTAACAATACAGCTCAGGTTGGCTTTCTCAGACACCTCCTCCTCCCTGCGCCTGTTCTTTGTAAATCTTGGGCTGCCCTGTGTTGGGTCATATGTGTTATTGAAAATGGTCTCATCTTCTTCACTGACTTTGGTCAAATTTTCCCTCAAGGTCTGAAGCTGTAAAAAAATAGAAATGAAAAGAAAAGTTTAAGGCATCTCTAATACACTTTAGACAACTTTAGACGACATGCTGTGCAAGAGCTTGGTACTTTAATGTATATTATGACAATACAGTTATTAGGATTTTATTTTACAGTTCCATAAACAATAATAATATACATAATAATAATATAATACAGAATAATAATATAAATAATATAAAATAATAATAAATATATTTTGTTAATCTTAATATGTCCATGCGCATACCACAATATTCTCCTGCAGCTGATCAGATTGTTGCTTGGCCACATTCTTTTCTGAAGGAGTGTTTGTATATCGTCGTAAAACCTCATCAAATCTGGCTCTTGTCTTAGCTTTCACATCAATCTGACCTACTTAAAACATTGTAACAATCAAATTGTAACAAAATAAATGAAGGTGTATAGGTTATTATATATAATATATTTGTGAGTGTAAGTTTCCATACCTGCTGGCATTCTTGATGTTTTGAAGGTAACTTCATTCTGTATACAGGTGTGTCCTGAACCTGTCAATATTTGCATAAAGTCTCAAATCACGCTTCTAAAAAATTATGCTGGACCCTACCTTTAAAAAAAACACCAAGATGTAAGTTAAGACCCCTTCTTGTACAGTACTGTGCTCAAGTATTGGGCCACAATTAGATTACAGTTATCATGATATTAACATGGTATGATGGTATGATGACCATATATATAATTATTTATCAGTTTCTTTATTGGAATACATCCAGAAAAATACAGGAATTGTGTATGTATGCCCTAGTATTAATAATAATAATAATAATAATAATAATAATAATAATATTAAGTAGCTTCATTTGGATGCCAAGTTAACCCTTCCCTTGGTCAGGAATGAGCTTTTTGGAAGGGTAGCAGCCAAGAAACCACTTTATCTAAAAAGGAACTGGCAGAAAAAGAGAATGCATACTAAAGTTTACAAAGACTTGATAAAATATTGGAATAATGATCAGTGGAAAAGATAATTATGTTGTGACAAATCCCAGCTTGACTTTGTTTGGGTCCTATCATCAACAAATCTAACTGTGGCCTAATTAAATAGATATGAGTGATGATGTATGCAGCCATCAGATTTACTCATCAATCACTTTATTAGGTAATTACTCCTTGTTTTCGCACACACTGTCCATTTAATGAGCTCCACTTACAATATAGAAGCATGTTGCAGTTCTACAATTACAGATTAAAGTCCATCTGTTTCTCTACATTCTTTATTAGTCCCATTTACTCTGTTCTTTAATGGCCTACACCCTAGGAACTATAGTATTGTGGGTGGTGGATCATTCACAGCACTGTAGTGACACCGGTGTAATGGTCCTGATGGAGGTTTTGAATACCCTGTTCACTCTCTGTGCACTCTTTTTATACACCCTCACATTGCTCCATATTGTAGATAAAGTTAGAGACAGCGGTATATATTGTGTTCATCCTCCAATCCTCCAATCCTTCATCAGTGCTCACATGAGGACATTTTGGCTGGTGGACTATTTTCTCCAATGGGCACTGCTGTGTTTGATCCACTCATACCAGCCCAACACACACCGACACATCAGTTGCACTGCAGTGCCGTGAATGATCCACCACCCAGACAGTACCTGACCTGTGGCGGACTTTAGACAACAGAGTAAAGGGGACCAAGTATATAGCAAGTCAGACGGACTGCAGTCTGTACTCACATAACTACAAAGTGCTTCTATATGGTATGTGGAACTCAGAAAAGGGACAATTAGAGACACTTAGCCATACCTAATAAATTGATCGGTAAAGCTATGATACAAATATCTATATATCGTGAAAAGAGGTATAACAAAATCACGCGCTTTTCTACTGATTAAACAAATAGTAGCAGTGGTTAGTTGCTATAACGTTATGTTGTGTTCCTAAATTGACATCACTACGCTGTGTAAGCGAATCACCGCTACTTCACTGCTTACCTTAACCTGCTTGCTACCACAGTCAAAACACTTAAATAACGAAAATAATTCAGCCACTATCCTTATTTTCTCACAACACTGTAGATAAATACGTTTTACTACATATCAGTGGTTACTTACCACATAATCTAAAGGCTTGTGTGTGTATTCGTTTAAAGTAGGAGTGCGTTAGCCAGCTAGCGGTTGCGATGGTATCCAATAATAAACAAGTTTAAAGCCAGTCTATGCCCAGCGTCATCGCTGCAGAGAACCAATCAGAACACTCTGAAGCTTATAGAGCTGTGTTGTGTGGACCCCCAAAATGCATAAAAACCACGAGACGACACTGTAAAAAAAGAACATTGGTGTTAGCATGGAGAGTTCTTCAGTTCTCCACTTTCCCGTTTCTAAGAAGAGGTTTTTAACTAGATTTGGCAACACGGCTGTGAGGTCAATCCTTGGTGTTGGACAGTAAGTCCTGGCTCACAGTTGGTATTCCAATTAATCTCGAATGTGTCTGATGGAGGTCAGACCTACAGTATGTGCAATTCAATTGGTAAACTGTTTATGTGGAAGGTGGAAACCTATTTAAGTCATGCTAAGGTTCAGTAAGTAGTTCAGTGCAACACAATCCTCACCAGAAGAAGTACATGAGAGATTTTCATTGTTTGATAAATGTTAGGTGGTTATTAGTGTGATTGCCAGAATCTTTGTATAGGTGACATAAAATCATAGAATCAAAATCATAGAATGCAGCTCAATGTAGATAAAGGAAAGTAAAGTATTAATAGCCCATCAGGGTTAATATTGATCTGTGATTTGCTGCTGATATAAATATGTGACAACATGGGTTAAAAGCCAAGAATTAGCATGGTGACTGTTGACAGAGGAAATACAGTCCCAAATTGTTGTTAAATTTAGTTACAGTTAAAGGAGCTTAAGCGGGATTCTGGTATAGCAAATGTTAGAGGCAGTGTGATGCAATTCTTCAAGGTTCTCCATAACCCCCTGGCTCCTCATTCTTGAGGCACTTTCACAACAAGAGTTGGACAGGGACAAATACAACCAATGAAAGAAATAAAAATGTGTTGAGATTGTTTGAGTATACCATAAATGATTGATACTCACAAAATACAGACAAAAACATTCGTGTTGTGGCATTAGCCATTATGATAAAAATTAATTATTTATAAATTCCAGTGCTTACGCTTGTTTACATGAAAACGCGTGTTGAGAATCATATTAGCAGAGAGTATATTAAGAAAATTATATTACGAAATATATACCCCGTTGTTCAAGTTTACTGGTTTAAGTTCAGGACACAATTAAATCAAAGCCTAGCGTGATCGGTTTATTATAGGACAGCGCCCTCTGCTGCTCATGTGAACACCTTACGTGACCTGGCGAGATACTTGGATTTATCAAAAGCTGAAGCAGAACCACTTGGGTCATGGCTGATTACAGCGCTAAAATTCAATAATTGTATTTTTGAATTGTCTTTTTGAAAAACTAACACTGGCAGTTTTCTAATATTTGTGTAATTATGCTGTAGCTCATGTACAGTGTATTTTTTTAAATATCTGAAATCAGGTCTATTACTTAATTAATTACAGATATATTCCCAGTAATATTATCTGAATTAACACTAATATTGAAAAATCTATTGGGAATAATATTCATAAAATGCAATATTCTTAAAACTCTTTGATGCCTACAACTTTTGTACCTACAACTTTTTCTGTTCCTAAAATTCCATACATCAGCTTCAACCTTATATTGTATATAATTGTACACATTCAAAGAGGTTTGGTAGCTTGCCATTTAGGCAATATGGCAGGACATTTTGTTTGTTTGTATATGTATTTTCTTTTCTTATTTTGTTCTTTATGGCCCTCTTGAGCTCCCTGACTACTCATGGCCCTCTACTTTACCCTTGCACAAAGCATTCATTCCCACATATTCCACATCCAGCACCTATTGCAGACTCCATGCCCATTTGTCCACATCCATGTTGTTTGCCACGTGTTAATGGGTGGTTTATTTAAAATGTGACCATTAGCATTTTAAGTGGGCGATTATGTTGTTATTTCACACATAAGTAATCATGTGTACTACGTTTGAAGCTGACAAAGGCTAAAGCAGGCAACTGCTTCTTTTAACAGACACTTATGAGAGAAAAATGTTTTATTTTTGAAATTTACATATGTGAATCACACAGTGCCTTTTTACGGTGCAAAACATACCAACATGTGATTCAAGACAATATTGTGCATATTATTATTCAAGTGCTCAGTCAAAAATGATAAGTCTCTGTTTTTAAGCTGTGGAAAGCTTGTCCATAGAGCACCCACATTTTTCAACAATCATGTTGGGAAACTCAGCCACTTCAATCTGTGTGTAGTCTCCTTTTTTCACCAGGTACATAACAGGCAGTGGTGAACTTTCCACCACAGAGCAGGATCTTGGACCGTAGCCATAACTGCGCTTCGGCTGCTTGCAGCCTCCAGTGCAGCGGAAAGCCTGGTATCCAGCAGGCTCCAGGATCCAATACTGTGCCCATGTTAATTCCCGGAAGTTTATGTAATGCTCTTCTCGACAGCATGCAAAATTGTCAGCACTACGTCTGCAATCTCCAGTAGACCTGTTGGGAAAAGGCCATTACTAACATTGCTTATACAAGCAATCTTACACTTCTACAGTATAGTATTGTGGATGTGTTTTTTTCATGCCAGAATATATTTACTTTAAATTCAACTTACCCATATTCATCCAGATTTAAAGTGTACAAAACCAGCTCGGGTGCTCCAGCAGTTTGCATGGTGTGTTCCATCGCATTCTGTGTTGTGAACCGTACTCTTTTAGCCATATCCGCTGCATAACTTCCAGGCCTCTCACCTTCAATCCGAATCTCTAAGCTTAAAGCACTTCTGCTCTGTGACTTAGACCAGTAATGAACTGCCTGAGTCACGTCAAAGCTTCTCCAGCCAACCTCGTTTACTGGCACCAATCTGTCAGACGTAACAAAGTAGGGATATAAGTTAAAGATCAAGTTAAAGATTTGCTGTTTAAACAGCAAACCTCTGACAGTAAAGATGCCTTTGAATAGCAGTAGAGCTTATTGTGCTTACCTCGAGTCTACCAGTGAGGTGTGATTGGTGTTAGTGCACACCCAGTATATGCTCACTCTGGCATGGTTCACTGGTCTGTGCTTCTTTTTCTCAGATGTTGGAAGTCTTCCTGAAGTGGTCTGATATATTTTGAGTTCTGCCATGGCCACTTCACTGTTTTCCTGCAGCCTTTCCGCCATGTCAAAAACCAGGCGCTGTCGAGAAGTGCCTGAATATTTCATTTCTCCTGTTATATCTGGAA
This sequence comes from Parotocinclus spilosoma, assembly GCA_033117975.1. Classification (NCBI taxonomy): domain Eukaryota; kingdom Metazoa; phylum Chordata; class Actinopteri; order Siluriformes; family Loricariidae; genus Parotocinclus; species Parotocinclus spilosoma. The sequence goes on from JAVSBV010116108.1 coordinate 17,019, forward strand.
TAATATCAGATGAAATGTTAAATCTCCATCGATTTAAAATATAGATGTCTCCACACAGGTCCCAAATAATTTAACAGAGCCTCATTTCATAGAATATATCATTTGTGTATTTTCTAAGATGTTTTTAGGTTGGATAAATTATAGACATGTTTAACTGAATTAAGAAAGTAACAACAATAATTGTTATGACAAATGCCAATTTAATTATAGTAATGCATACTGCAGTCATAAAGTTATATAAGAACTCACTCTGGTTATTTACTTTTGATCAAACAATGAATTATGAAGACTTGTAAAAAGATATGTTTTTATTTACCTGCATTGCCATGGATGCTCCTTAGGATTCCCACCAAACTGGGCAATGATCTGCGTCTCCTCGACTGATGCAGTTTCAGCATGGACAAATACTTGTTTTTGGTGTGAGATGGAATAACCAGATTTTCCAAGTCTCTTTTCTGAATGCTTGGCAGTTCCATTAGTCCGAGTTTTTGGAGAATGGCTTCCTTCATGTCCTCACTAGAGAAAGTCTGTGTTACGCAGGCCAGTGTAGCACACATCAGCAGGTGGACGAGAAGAGCCATGTCAGAGAGAGATACTAGTTCACTAACTGTGAATGGTTTAGGTGTGCATGCCTTCTTATATATAGCTGGATCCCCTGCTTCACGTCTAGACCACTTCATGGCCTTAAAGGTGGGAGGAAGGGGGTCAACATCAAAGACACGTTGCTAATTGAGGGTCTTTACTTAGTGGGATAAGATCTGAAACATAATTTGTGTGTTTCATATTTATATAGTCTATCTGCATATGACTTACGACAGTATGACAGTAATACACTTCACTAGCATACTCTAAAGAAAATACCTTTATACAAGTTCAACATTGTCTGACTTTTACCTCTGAATCTCTGTATTGTATGTTTACTTCAGATTTCTTCCTAAACTTTATCTTAATTAGTTACCCAGGCTGATTATTTTAGGCAGGAGAATGTGGTTTTTTTATTTTACCCCTTTCAAAGATTATAAGCAATAATTACAGAATCAGACCTCATGGTTGACTGCTTAGGGATGTGTATTGAAAGATGTTTTTTTAAGGGGTGATTACTGATCTGTTACTTCTGTAGGATTAGTCAGACTTTTTTTGTCCCACAAAGAGGGGGACTAAAGTTGGCCTCAGTCTGCCTTGTGTATTCACTTGCAGGTCCCTGACAGACACACAAGTCTAAGAACAGTCTGATGACAGAGTATATCTTGTCAGACACTTAACCAAATATACTTTATTTATTGTCTAGAATCATGGTATCAATCAAGATATTTTACTATTTGGTGGAAAATGTTGAATTTTGTATCACTCTGTTTAGTTAATTCAGTAACAACATAGAACGTGCTTTTATTAAATACCAAAGATTCCCTCTGAAATAGGTTTAAGTAAACTGATATTGGAAAACGTGGAGTTTTTCCATCTTAATTTGTGGTATAATCTATGTAGACATATAACCATAGTAGTATGTTATAATAATCCATAAAGGTTTCCTAAACATATGCATGTGAACATTTTTGTAAAGTCAGTATATATCTATTTACATTCATTTCCAGCACTGATTTTTTAAAATAATGCAAATCTTATAGCCCAGTACCAAGGATCATATATCTAATGCTGGACTATGCAAATGACATTCCAAGTCATTCCACAAAATGTAGTCTAGCATTGAATTGTTCATGGGTTTTGATCTTACTGAAGCATTAATACTCTTGACTAGACTTGAGATTCATTATACAGATTATACTGCCTATATGATTTACTAGGCTTGTTACAAATCCAATTACGGAAAATGGCAGTTGTCTAATGTAATTGATTGAGTCTGCATTTTTCATTTATTTTATTTTATTTTATTTTATTTTATTTTATTTTATTTTATTTTATTTTTCTATTTCTATCTTTCTGCTGTATTTTCTTTTAAACTGGCTACAAATCTTTCCAAGTCACGTGAATACACATTTTAGGTTCATGAATACAATTTTACTGACTGCATTAAATGCAGGCAATAGTTTATTTTAATCTGGTGCAAACTGTAGTTTTTTATGCATCTAGACATGAACACTGCAGTACCTGCAATAGGAATGATGGAGTTAGTTTGCTAATGTTTATGGTTTAAATAGTACTAATCAGCCCCGGTTCTGGACTGCTTTGCTTGGGGGGGCAGTAAAACATAATGAGTGGGCATGTTGTTGATAGTCATATTTTTGAAGTCAGAAATATATTAAGGTCTTGTGTTGTGCTTGGGGGGGCAAAGACACAATCTGGGGGGGCAATGGCTCCCCCCTAGAACCGGCCCTGGTACTAATCAACTTTTGGCATTTTCTCACCAACAGCATTTTAGTTAAACAAATATATGTATTTTAATATAATAATACAATGCTGTGAGAACAGCTAAATTGAATTGTAAAACATAAATATGCATAATGTTATTAAAATATGTTTACATATGCGTAGACAATTAGCATGATTAATTTTATTTTTAAGAAATGGCTGTAGCTATATACTACTAAATAGTGTGTATGAACTTCATGTATTGAATAAATATTTATATTATATTAAATAATATTTATGTTTATATATAAATATATTATAAAATTACATTATTTATATTATTAAGTTATTTATATAGACAGTCATGCAGATAGGGTGTGACCCTTCAGTCTATTTATTTAATTACACCAATTTACATGGAAATTAATGCACATTTCAGTGATGATTGTACACGTTTTTAGTTTATTGCATTGTTATGGCAGTCCGTCTAGTTCTCAATACGCACTTCTTCATTTATAGACTAATGTCATGTTATGTAGCCCACTCTATATATTCTGAAGATCACTAGATGATCTAGATGGAAGGTGGGAATCGTCTGCTTCTTCGCCCAGTGGAAAACAATAGCTCAGTGGGATAAAAACAACGAAAACACTGGTCCTTTGTTTTCTGCTTTTAATCAAAACGCAAGCTGCAATAAACACATTAGGCTAGGTGCTAATGACGGGCTGCGTGTCGCCAATTAGCATCACAACATGGATCTGCTGATAGCTGGGCGGGCTACATCGCTACCAGACCACTGCTCACTCCCAGTATTTACATTTCTAAATAAACCGTGCATGGCTATTTTACAAATGAAGGTTATTATTGTTATAAATGCTCTTTCTTTTGCAATATGAATCGCCATTAACAGAACTACTGATATTTCTAATAGAATATTGCATACAATCTCAGTATTTAGTATTTAGCTGAATAAACCTAGTCTATCACATG
>JAVSBV010116116.1:924-20313 GCA_033117975.1 Parotocinclus spilosoma
CTCAGAGTTCCAGGACACGCTGTCAAAATGCAGAGCTGGAATCAGCTTTATCGCACCCTCGCTACGGTAAATATCCGATATATTTCCCTGACGTCCTGCATTCTGGTGTGCGAAGATAGAAAACCGGAGAATATGTGAGAAACTCTGCTGTAACGATCAATGTTGTCTCGGAAGGGCCCTGTTAGCTCAGTAGCTCGATTTGCTTGTTAGTTAGCACTTATGTAGCTAAGCTAATAGAGCAGAGTGTATAATGCGTATAAATAGTGCTTATAGGGCTGTAGTCGTGCGTAAAGTAAGCAAGCTGCTTACTGATATCGTAGCCAAATAGACTTGTTCTATGTTTTAACAATGAGAATTGTACAGATAACTTGCCTGTGTCTGAAAGGCTACACACTTTGCCTACAGGGTCAAGCAGAGTTACCCTAACGTATATAAGCTACTAATATGGAAGTCAGTATTTAAAGGAATCATTATCCTGCAGTGTCCCAGTTATATAGTTGCTCACTAAATACTTAAATCAAAAGCTTTTTCTATTTTTTTTTGTATTTATCATTGCCCTGTTGGTTGGTTGTGTTACTGTGCAGAACAAGGTAACAACAATCGTTTCCTCATAACTAAAGAGTGTAATTAAAGAGTGTTTAAAGTAAATATTTTTGCCTATTGTCTTGGAACTCTGTAATAATACGGTCGTGATTAGCAACGTTTTAAAACATGTTTTATATTTATATGTGCACACATCGTGAGGATTGTTTAATCCAATCCAGCGACCCTAACAAACAGCACAGTGCATAAGGCAGATGTTCATCTGAGTGCTCCTGCACACACAAACACATCCATACTGGGGCACTTTAGAGAGATGCTGTTTGACCTCATGTGTGTCTCTGGAATATGGGAGGACTGGAGTACTTTGAGGAAATATGCATACTAATGCAAATGCAGACTGAATGGGCTAGGACTTGAACCGTGGTCTCTGAAGTCATAAAGTGAGCACATTAGTCAATGCACCACTGTGCTGCCCTTATTAGAACACTTCAAGGGCTTTAAAAGCCTTTTATTTAGTATTACACAGCACAGCTTGTGTAGCATATGAAGACTAAACAGTTCATAAATGTGTTCATGAAACAGAAACATCCATCAGGGTTTAGTGATAAGCCTTTGCAGTGGTGCACATGCGATCCCGTTGTTAAAGAACCAGGAGGTTAAAAATACATTTAGGAACATAGACAGAATTTCAGGGACATCCCAAGCCGATACTGGGTTTCATTATTAGGTTTGTACTTTGCTGTATTTGATTTGATTTGTTATATTTTCAATACAAAATTAATGCATATTTATATTGAACACATTATTATTCTGTGAGTGTACTATGTAATGTATGTATGTAACTGACAACACACATCACAAACAGTGAAAAAACCCAGCAGTTGTCACTTTTGTAATCTTTTGCGTAACTTGCTTCCACTTGCCAAGAGAGGTATTAGCATTTGTGTCAGGTAGCACTCACACCTTTAATAAAGATAGTGAAATTAAACCAAAAGCTAATTACCTCTTTGAGAATCTCAGGCAGTTGTGTGAGTATAAATCTCTGCTTTGTTGTTACAGCGAGGACAGCATTTACCTTGCAAGTTGCATGGAGTCACAGCATTATCTGTGAGAACGTATGCTGACAAGGCACCAAGTAAGACCACCAATCTTCATCAGATAATCAGTAAATCTTAATGTTCATCTCCTTCCCCTGAATGAATGTTAGGTCATTTACTGGCAACAGTAGAACTTTCTACATTCACACATGCAATGATTTCTTCTAGTTGATGCTGATGTCACAGTTGTGGGCTCAGGACCTGGAGGGTACGTTGCTGCCATCAAAGCTGCACAACTTGGTTTCAAGGTAATTTTTATATTTTTTATTTTTTATTTATGGTTAAAAACATATGCACCATACCCAGTCTACAACTATAGCATTTATGGATTTCTAACACCACTTTCACTTATAGACGGTGTGTGTGGAAAAGAATGTTACCCTCGGAGGAACCTGTCTAAATGTTGGCTGTATCCCATCGAAGGTATGTCATATGTTGCTTTTATGTTAATACACTGCTCACAACAATTATGGGATCTGTCATTTTGAAGAATTCCCCAATTGTTTGAGCAGTGTATGTTTATTATGGACCATTCTATTAAGGATATCTGTATTATTTTGTAGTTCTCAGCAAAATAGTGTATGTATATTTAAGGCCCTGTTGAACAACTCTCATCTGTATCATCTGGCACATGGAAAGGACTTTGAAAGCAGAGGAATCGAAAGTAAGTACAAGAATATGGTTAACTGCCATGCCATCTTCCAGGTCAATAAAACATATGAAACAAATATTTAGTATGTGGTATAATTCAAAGGGTTTTGGGAACATTATTTGTAGCCTCAAGTGGCCATGACACCCACTTGAAAAAGACTTAAAATTTTAAGGCAAACTGTCATTATCAAATTAAGTTATTTATAAAAGTATATCATGTATGTCAATATATACATCATATATGTTCATTAATGCATATCTGTTAATCAAATTTTTAGTCCAAGGGATTTCACTGAACCTTGAGAAGATGATGGCTCAGAAGAGTGGTGCAGTCAAAGCTCTAACCGGGGGCATTGCACACTTATTTAAACAGAATAAAGTGAGTATGTAGCTCACAGTTGGATTTCCACTGTTTGAATATTACTGTGCTACTGTTCTAATCTTCTGCCAATCTTCTGTTTATCTAGGTTACTCATGTCAATGGGCTTGGTACAATAACTGGGAAAAATCAAGTCACTGCCACGACTGCTGATGGTGATCAAGTCATTAACACTAAGAACATCCTGATTGCTACAGGATCAGAGGTTACCCCTTTTCCAGGCATTGAGGTACAAACATACTTATGCATAATTCATTAAGACACTATTAATAGTAGTTACAGTTTCACTAGATGCTAACCATCAGTTTAAATAATAAAATGCATAATGTGTTTGTCTTTTGTAATGTTAAAGTAGCCATTTGATCCTTAAGATTTGAGTGAGCTTTGAGACAACTTACTAATTTTCTGCTGACAGATTGATGAGGAGACCATCGTATCCTCTACTGGGGCACTGTCCCTCAAGAAGGTCCCAAAGGAACTAATTGTTATTGGAGCTGGAGTCATTGGAGTGGAGCTGGTGAGATAATTAAACAGTGTGGGGATGGGAAATCAGAGGCTTCATATTTATCGTGCAGTAATTCAGCATTTGTTGGTATATGTTCTAGGGCTCAGTGTGGCAGAGGCTTGGCACGAGTGTAACAGCAGTGGAGTTTTTGGGCCATGTTGGTGGGTTGGGCATCGATATGGAGATTTCTAAGAACTTCCAACGTATTCTCCAGAAACAAGGCTTAAAGTTCAAGCTGGGTACCAAAGTCCTGGGTGCCACCAGGAGACCTGATGGCAAGATTGATGTAGCGTAAGTCTAAAGTGCAGTTTTATTTGTTGGTATACAATAATAATAATAATAATAATAATAAGGGTTGAAGAGCAGTTGCAACCAAGACACGGTATCGAATGTTTATTGGGGCAGATTTCTGTATTAAGGACAGTATCGGTGCTTAATCCGGAGCAATGGATCAGTCATTTTAACCACATGCATTTACATTATTTACTAACATGATTTCTGTGCCCTGCATAATTTGTATATTAGGCCAGACTTTTTTTATTGCTTGTTTCGCGAATAAGCCAAGGATCATATTTGTGTGTGTGTGTGTGTGTGTGTGTAATTTTTAAATATTATGTTTTTTTATTTATTTATTTTTTAAAGCTTTTTCTGCCCTCCGGTGGAGAGCCAATAGTATTGTTCTGTACAATAATTTTTTTTTTCCAAATTCACTTTAATTTAATTTAATTGTAGATTAAATACATTTTATTTTTCCTTCCTTGTTCTTCCATTCCACATAGTCCTCGAGAAATTGAAAAGTGCTGAAATTTTTTTTTTCCCCTCCCTCCTTAGTAGATTCTTAAGTAGGGACATCCGAGGAACAAGCAATTTAAAAAGTCTGGCCTTTGCTTATATATAGGGTACTAGCCTTTCACTGATGTGCAAAATATGAATGGAATCTTGGGACTGATTAATATAAATTGACTTCAGATGCACAGTGTTTGAAAATCTAAAAGGTATTATGATCGGCCATAACTGTTGATTGTCAGTTTGTGTCATATAACTGATTCTGTACCGGTCAGATTTAACTTGTGCAGCATACGATGGCAATAGCAGCACAAACACAACACGGCACTTTCACTAATTCAGAATTCAGTTCATGCACAGACCTTTATGGCTCAGACTGGTACTTTTGCATGTCAAAATATTTAAACTACAAATGTCACTTTTATTTAAAATATAAAAGTAGCCAAAAGGTTCGGGGTGCATATCATTTTAATGTTGTTAAATGTTTTGGCAGCGACTCCATTAAATACAAAGGTGAATGTAGTTGTTTTCTTAAAAAAAACTACAACTAATTTCATAGGGCCCTGTTAATAACACTGGACTACCCACTTCCTGAGTTGTCTTTATCTGCATATGATGGTTGCTGCATTGAGGGTCACAATTTTACACTATTGCTTTAATTTCCCTGACATAGGAAGAAGACAGTAACTTGTTGCAGTTTTGAAGGCTGTTTAAAAATGTGTAATACAGTGGTGACCTTGGTTGTGTTCATAGCCTGGGCTACGATTATTTTGTTTTGCTAGTAGCTTGTAGTTTATCTTTCCAAATTGTTAATGAAACTTGTCATATTTTATATACACAGTAATTTTTGCTTTAAGCAAATATGCATTTTCCCTAATATTGTTGGAGCACAACAGTGGCACAGGTGGTTAGTGTGGCCATCATTTAGCTTCCGTTTTCCCTGGATTATCACAACCTCTGCTAGAATAATGCACCCATCTTTCCAAGGTATATACCCCTTAATATTTACACTTATTACTTGCAGTTAATATTTTACAACAAAGCACACATCATCCACGATGATGCAACTGTCCAAAATAATTTGTAATATGATTTCCTCACACCAATCTTCATTTTGTACTTTTGTGCCCAAATGTAACTCTGCACCGTAGTAGCACAATTAACGACACTGCTTCATTAAACAGCCATCATCTTCTAAACATTAATTCCCAAGCTTGGCATTTTCTCTAGTTTAATGAAGTTAAATTGTATAAAATATGTTCTGTTAATGAGTCTAGTTACAGATTATGCAAGATGCAGCACCTGTATTTTCGCTGGGCTATAATGCAAATACATCTCACATGAAAAGACCAAATGTAAATGGGGTACTAAAATCTCTTAGTATGAGCAGGGTTTTGGTGGTGAAAACTGGTGCTTTACTTTGTCTTCTGTAAAACAATAAATATTACAGTATTCATTATCCTTCGACATAATTATTTTCCAAATATGGGCTTTTGATGCTGTTGTGACATTGAACAGTCTAACATGTTATCATATCCTGTATGATCTTAAATATTGTGATCTTGTGTTTGTGTTCAGAGTGGAGGCTGCTGCTGGAGGAAAGAATGAGACACTCAGTTGTGATGTGCTGCTGGTGTGCATTGGTCGTCGCCCTTTCACAAAGGGCCTTGGTCTTGAGAATGTTGGTATTGAGCTAGATAACCGTGGCAGGATCCCCATTAACAACCGATTCCAGACCAAAGTGCCCAGGTATAACAAAGCATAAGCAATTTTAATTATTAGAATGTTCATGGCGGCGTTTAGTCACAGAGGTTTGCCCAGTCTTTAATCCATTGAAATCATGTTGCGGGTTGCACAGACATGAAGATTAGAAATGGTGTGAAATGTAATGAAATATTTCTAGTGTGGCCTTTCCAGTGTCTGTTCTTTTAATGCAGTATTTATGCCATTGGTGATGTGGTGGCTGGACCCATGTTGGCACACAAAGCAGAGGATGAAGGAATTATTTGTGTTGAGGGAATGGCGGGAGGAGCCGTTCACATTGACTACAATTGCGTCCCTTCTGTCATCTACACACACCCTGAAGTCGCCTGGGTCGGCAAGAGTGAGGAGCAGCTCAAAGAGGAAGTAAGCGCTTACTCTTGTACTTTGGCACGCATTGGTTTTTCCACATTATTAACTGCGTGGTTAAATGATCTGTTCATACAGGGTGTCCCATACAAAGTTGGCAAATTCCCATTTGCTGCCAACAGCAGAGCAAAAACTAATGCTGATACAGATGGACTGGTGAAGATCCTCAGTCACAAGGAGACAGACAGAATGCTTGGAGCTCACATCCTGGGATCGGTGAGTGGCCCAAGCAATATCATCTGACACTCCTACAACAACTAGCAAAAACTACTGTTGTTCATCCAACAGTTTTTATGCTCCATGTCCAAATTGATCTAGTTTAGTTAATGGCATATATAAAGAAGAGGAAATAATTGACTCACTCATTGTTGACATATGGAAAGCATTGGGGGTATCACAATCAGTATTTTGGGTCTCCTACTCAGGCTTTTAGGCAGCCTAATATTTTATGAAGCAAGCACAAGCTCTTATATCAAGCTGCTTTCTGACTTTCAAATGAGCCTTTTCATCAACCATTGTGTTTCCCATTAGAAATTAGTTTGAGGTAGTTTGCTTGATAAGAGTTGATATGACTTCCCTGGGCATGGCTCTGTGGCAAGATAAGTTATCATATGTCTGTTATTTAAAATTTAAATGAATTCAGGTGTCAAAGATTAAATAAGTGGGTATGAAAGCAGTGGACAGATTAAAAAAAAAAAAACCCAAAAAACCCGTTAGTTCCTAATTCAGCAAAAGAGGTTTAAAGGTTTACTTTTCAGTGTTTAATGTGTTGCTTTCATATACACAGGGTTCTAATTGTTACCATTATAATTATGTTTATTGCTGATTAGGAAAAGCTGAGCTATTCATTTGCTTACAGAAACCCAATTGCATAAAATGTAATAAAATGTTTTGGAACTCCTTCCATCCACTACCATAGGGTGCAAAACATTTCACAAGTACTTTTTAATTGTTTAAATATTTAATGATGTATAGTTGAGGCTGTTTCAGAATCAGTATTCCAGATTATTCCAGAAATAGTTCTTTCTCACACAGTACTTTGAATTGCCCTTTTTCACTATTATTAAATGATTCTTCTCTGTTACTGCTACTATTTTGCAGTACAATTAATCAGGAAGTAGAAGTAGTTAACGCTTTGCTTCCTAATTACATATATAATAGACTTATTGTGTTAATCCTTAATGTGAATCTGTTCCATTTTTGTCTGTTTTAGTGGGTGGAAAATATGCCATTAACTTTATCAACAATATCATTGTTCAATTTGTTTGGGGTATGCATCATAAAGCCAGAATGCAGCTAATAAACAAAATGTGAGGGGTTTATTTACTATATGAAGCTCTGTGAAATTGTGAATAAACGCATGGCAATTCAATCATTTTTGCCAAGGGATGAGATGCTGTTTGTTTGTGTTTTTTCTATGTTTAATGTCTTTTGTTCTATACACTAGAGATAAATAAAATTTGTAGTATGTCAGTGCCAACAATTCTTTATTGTGCAGGGAGCTGGAGAGATGATCAATGAAGCTGCGTTGGCAATGGAATATGGAGCATCATGCGAGGATGTAGCCAGAGTGTGCCATGCCCATCCTGTAAGTACTAATAAGCTGGAAACATGAACAGACTTTATAACAAAGTTGATGATGATATTAACCGTACAGTCGCAGCCGACTGGATGAATAATCGATTTCCACACATTTCTGTCCTTCATCGATGTGATCCATGAAGTATTTTGGCAGGATAGTGGAGTAGTTTGCCATTGCTTTCTCCATATCACAAACTTAATAGTATACAGTCTACGGTAGTTTATTGTTGATAATATTTTTTGCAGACCATAATGCACAGGTGTAGTTTTATAGAATTTGGCAAAAAAGAAATGTTTTAGACAAATACTTCTTAAACAGCATTATCTAATTGTTGTTGGCATGAAGTAGTGCTTCAGTTTAAAAATAAACCAAAAAAATATATCAAATAAGGACATTAAGGGGGTGTGGGAGTTTAATATACCAAACTACCACAACAGGGACTTTGGTTTAAGTCCTAGTGGCTTCTTCTCGGGTGTCAGTTTGCTGTCTGAGGGAGGGGAGCCCAGTTGATGAATCATCTCCAGGCATTGCAGCAATGACCCCTGTTGGGCATGGAAAGCAGTATGTGGGAGTTCAGCCTTAACTGCTGCACCACACACATCCCACAATTAAATACAAAATAAATTCAAAGGGTCATACCAACCAGTTTAGTCAACATAATGTTGTATAAATAATGTTATATAAGTTAATAATGGAATAAACAAGGGTGAAGATATAATAAAGGGGGAGTCAACGAGTGCAGTTATTGTTACATGGCGGACATAAAGCAGTTGTAAGGAGACATGGTTGACAGTTTCTCCATGGCACTAAAATGATTCTTGTATATTATTTGTTTTTCCCAATGGTCTGTAAAATGCATTGAGTTACAAGACCTGTGGGAGATTCGGAAAATTACAAAATATACAATAGGTTTCGAAAAGAAAATGGGATATTTAATTTGCCTTTATCTATTTGATTTAACGATTAAACAAAATGCATTGCAAATGTATGTATCTGGGAGGGGCGTGCGATATTTTTGGGGGGGGTGGGGGGGGGTTCTGTTGATAACAATAATTGGATACTTTGGCAGTGTACATCATGGGTCTAAAGTATTTAAAAGAATTCCCATCACTTAATTTGATCCTTTGTTTTGCAATGTAATTAATAACAGCGTTTGTTGTTTCTTTTCTTGTCGTATGGTATTTTTAGCAGAATGGTTCTACTAAGGTTTATTTAGGATGTTTTTAATACAGCATATTTATTTTGGCTGGTTCAAGCTCTGCATGGACAGCTGACTTCTGAAAGTTACATTCTTCAGGGTGGTTAGTTCCCAGATGGTGAAATAAGTTGGGGTTTTTTAGCTGTCTTTAATGGCAACTGAGTGAAGCTGTAGACTGCAAGGCTTGTGATATATTTAGTTCACTCATCATAAATTTCTAGCTTGAGTTATGGCACTACATCCACTCAGTGCACCTGAGCAGTAGCCTATCCTACCTGGCTATGTGACTCAGCAAATAACTTTTTTTTATTGTTTTTAAAAAAAAATTTTTTTTAATGCAAAGTGAGTGATAGAATCTATAATGTCAGCTTGCTTATCGTAAAAGCAATAAGTAAGACCCCTAGTATCTGGCCATACTGACCAACACTGATAGTGGATTGTGTTTTCTGTATGAAACTGGCTGAGACTGATTTCATTCCAATTTCTTTCTTTTCAGACCGTTTCAGAGGCCTTCAGAGAAGCCAACCTTGCTGCGTCATTTGGAAAAGCGATCAATTTTTAAATTGCACGTTACAAAAAATAATTATTATATAATTGTCCATGTCATTACTGGGTTTAGTATTTTCCCTGCACACACACACACACACACACACACACACACACACACACACACACACACACACGAGATCCTGAACCCGTAGTTTTCTGTAAGACTTCTTAATGCTCCAACTCATTAAAACTCCAGCATACCATTGTAATACATTTAGTATGTTATTTAAATGTTTCAATAAAGGCTTCAGGTCATAGGAAGATTTGTGAAAGTTTGTGACCTGATCTACCGGTTTTGTTTACTGTTGACTTTAATTGTCATGGGTCATGTGGTAGCAAAGCAAAGTGGAAGTGTAACATCAGAAAGTAAGACGCAAAGGTTCTTGGGTACTGGAGTCACCCTCTATATTAAAGACATGCATGGGAATGTCTCCGTACACAAAAATATGCCAAATATGAACAAAGTAAGTGTGCATTAAAGTAAAAAATGGATTCTGTCTCCATAGAAATAGTTCATCCATGACTACCGGTAGTATTTCCTTTAAAATTTTAAGTTTTCCTAGAATATACTTGGCTGTAAAAATATGGGGCATGAAATTGTGAATTGAACAAATAATTATGACTAACTCATTAAGATAACATTACATTTACAGTATTTAGCAGATGCCATTCTCCTTGTTACAATGCAAGCAGTCGTGGGGTAAAATTGCCAACATCAGATAACTGGGTGTGCTGGGATTTCTGGTCAGTAGTCCAATACCTCCAGTAAACTGGCACTGCCCCCTAGTGAAGAAGTATACTGTATATGAAGCAGATGTATCGTTTTGTGAATTGTACTCTTGTTCTGTAGACACATTTCACAAATAATGTCTGCCATGCACGCTGAGCTATTTGCCACTAGGTGGTGATATTCCATGTCTGTCAGTAAAGTCAATTTGAGAAGCCTGCGTGAAGAGCCAATTTAATTAGGCAGAGCAAACCTTCATGTAATCCAAAGAATAGTAGAATAGGACTGAATTTAAAAAATAACCCACTTCTTATTATTATGTACTGCTCTATATGAAGCATTTACTTAGGACATTTTCAATATATTAAATGTAATTACTGTAACATGTCTGTTTTAGTTTTAATTGGCTGAAAATAATCACTAAAGTCCTAAAGTATTCCAAAAACTATTGGAAGTTACAGGTATATGGTGTCGATCCATAGTGATAATCTAGCACAGTGATTCGCAAACATTTTCTGCAGCGCCACCCTTTTGTACATACGATTTTCAAGCATCCCAACACATATGCACGTATTTTGGCTTATAAGCTCCATTGCAAATTATTTTAAATATTGTATTTTTTTATTGAGCTAAACATAACAAAGTGACAACAAAGGGTTTTCTTTATTGATTTATTTTTGCACCTACCCTGCAGTGGTTCCCACTGGTCTAGTACATGGACTATGGCTGTGCTTTCTAACTGTTTGATAAATACAAGTAAAATTCCTTATACAGTGTAATTCCTTGCCATGTGGAGGTAAGTATACACGTTTTCTTGTAAATTCCGGTAGTGTGAATAAATCACTCATTTTCTGTTCCTTTCGCTTTTCCAGGTGTGGAGGGTTAGGGTGGGGTACAGTCTATTCATCTAATCCTAGAGGTCTCATACATTAGTCACTCAGAAATATGTAATTTGAATCATTTATCTAAATAAATTACCAATTGTGTAATTGTTTTGTGTACTGCTTTTTATGGAGAAACAAAACACCTTAGCTTGTTTGTTTGTTCATTTGGTTTGTTCCATCAGATCCTAGCAGGTTCTGGTTGTATTGTGTTCTTAGGCTATTGCTTATTTGTACTAACCTGTCGTTGGTTTACTAGGAATAATACAAAGCACTTTTGTAAGTCAATCTGGATAAGGGTGTCTGCTAAATGCTGTAAATGTAATTAGGCTCTCATTAATTTTATGATTGGTATTGTGTGCGCACACATACATACAACTAATTTGAGCAGTGATGGGAAGGATAAAATGAATGTTTTGGAATTGGTACATCAAAGTCCTGACCTTAATCCAATAGAAATTTTGTGGAAGGACCTGAAGTGAACCCAGCACTGAAGCTGATCTGTATGGAGGAATGAGCAAAAATTTCTGACTGCAGCTTAGCACATAAATATCTTGAAAAGATACTGATGTTGAACTCAAACTAATGTGTGGCTGCATATTAAGTATCTTCCATAATAGTGGACTATAATAACTAGTCTTTTTTCTTAACAGATTAGACGTTAGTTGGTACAGTTCTGCCACAGTTAATCAGGCTTATGTTGTGGTCTTGTCAGATTTGAACTCTATGGTGAGTATTTAATCTCACATTAAACGAAACCTACTGGGAAACATTTTTTCATTTATTTAGCTAGTGAATAAAGCCATTAACATTGAGTAGTGGAAAACTGATTTTGCCTAAGAGTGTTAGCAGGGGAAAACTGTAGTGAAATGGAATAAGATAAATAATACACATACTCAGATGGGGCTGTTCACTGGTATTATTAGTTGCATAAGACTGTTAACAGTGGAGCAATTCACATGAGATCATCAACAGTGGTGATGGCTCAGAATTTAAGGCTCTGGACTACTAAACCAGGTTGTGAATTCAATTCTCAGTTTCACCAAATATGCCCCTCTTGAGACAGTGTGACAAGTGTAAAAGCACTGTGCCAAAAAGGAAAAAGCCCAACAACTTCAGTTGGTATTTCTTGCATGGCATTTTATTTTGTTTTGTGTCCTTTCCAAATTTGGTACAGAATCTTAAACTATAAAAATAGAATACACGTATGATTAATGAGACCTTTTGCAGTCACTTGGTTAAACAGATCAAACTTTACATTCATTCTTTTTGGTGCATGTGTATTTTAAAATTCTCCTTACATTCTATTGTGATAATGCAGGATATTGAACTATACCTGTTTAATAATGTATCACTGATTGTCATATGTCTTATTCCTAATACGACTGTTGTTAAAACAGGCAGGTGCTGTATAAAGTGACTTTCTGACTAATGTCCTGTAGTAGCTCTTTCACAGCCTTCTCCAGATCCACTAGCTGGTTGGCCTTATCCTCCAGCGTCTTCTGGTTTTCATCATATGATTTTTCCAAATCTGTTGGAATCATTATTAGTATGAGGTTAAACATAGTATTATTTATAAACACAATTTCAAATGACGAACTTCTAACAGTACCTTTGAGGAGTTGTAGTTTGTCATTAGCTTGCAGTAATAACTCTTTGGCTTCTTGTTGAAGCATCTCAGCTCTTTTTTTAGCATCTGCCACTCCCTGAGCCTTTTCCGTGATCAGCTTCTCCACCGTACCATACTTATCCTTTATCTCCGTGTCCAGATTCTGTACACAGACACACAGCAGCCATTAAATGCATGTCTATAGCAAATAACATTATTTTTAACATTAAGTAATGTCTCTGCAATTGTGCAGTGATGGCCAAAATCAGTAGAGACCAATAAGGAAAATGCTTCTATATTGCATTTATCTTGAATTTAATACAATGTTTTTCATTGCAAAACAACTTTGGTGAAAAAAGGTTCAAATTTATTAGTATTTTGTAATTTATCTGTTTCTGTAATCACAGAATACTATTTGTACAAAATCTGATGATTCCATGTTTTTAGCCTAATCGTACTCCATTACTGAACACATGGCTTTCTCTGTCCTCCGGTGCCCCCGTAAATATTTTATGGGGTTTAGGTCAAGTGAGTATGGAGATAACATGTTATCCCTTGTATATGATTTGTAATGAAAAACACTGTATTTAAATTTAGAAACATTCAAAACAGTAACATTTCCTGTACTAGGCAGACTATGAACTCCCACTGTATTTGATATGAATGGTTTGTAAATAGAAAAACAAATCCTATAACTGGGATTTATTAACATATTACCTAGTTTGTATGTAATATATTATCAGTATACAGATACCTTTTTGATCTTCTCTGCCAGCTCGTTGACACTATCTGTGTCTCTCTCTGTTTTCTCAGTGGTGCTGGTGGTATTTAAGGCTTTGTCTTTCAATAGAGCCACATCTCTCTCCAGCTGTAACAGCCTCTGGGTTGCATTGCTCAACTTGAACTCCGAATCTGCTGTCTCAGACTCCACCTGTTAACCATTTTGGAAAGATAAACCTTTCTGTAGTACCACGATATAGAAATAAGGACTCACAGTAAACACAGGTCTTCAAAAGGAATTTAAACATGTACCAGTATTTGTATTTAACATTTACATAAGACATGCAATATGCATTCGGTTTGTTTAAATCAGATTAAAATAGCCTATTCTTAATCAAAGAAATTTGCACATTCTGCAATAAAATGTGTAATGTTTGTGTTGTACTTTAAGTAAAACGGTACAAACAGGATTAAATACAACTATGTAAGAGGAAAGGGAAGACTTACTAAGACACAGTTGCAGTCCAACAAGGATATTGTAGATTTTCAAAATTATTAGAAAATAATAATAAAAAAAACAAAAAAACTTAGACCACAACTAAGCTTAAATAACTTCCTTAAAACCAATCGAATTCAAATAAATAGGGCAAAACATCATGTAGGACCATACACCCCAAACTGGATATACTAAATTTCCCTTGTTCATATTCGTCCCTGCATGGAAGCATCTCTCTGCTTAGGGAGGAGGACCATAGGCCAAAGTTTCATTTTAATTCAATTTAAAAGCTGACCACTATATTTCACCAATGAGCTTCTGTGTTGAGAGCTTGATTGCAGGCCAGAATGACTGGCCGATGGTACCTATGCAGCAGCAGCAGCAGGGATATGATACCTGTCCGATGATATTCACCGCTGGGACTGTAACTTGGATCTCTACAGCCATAGTTTACCCCTGCATTGCCATGATATATTAAGATTAGTTTTATAATTTCACCTACCTCAGTTTACCCTAAACCTGCTAGTCCTTCATTCCCATAATGTACTGACAGCATTACTTACAGATACCAGTAGATCCTGGGTTCCCTTGATGTCACTGGATGCCTGTTTTAAGGCCTGAGTCACAGCAGTCTGAGCTTTCTCTGCCTGATCCAAAGCCTCCTGCACCATTTCAGCTGTGCTCCTCACATCTGCTGCCTCGTTCCTATTACAAACAGATAGGACATGTACTATTCTTGAGTCAAAATGGTGATAGCATACTACATACTGGTAGTGATAGAATTCTGCATAATTAACTGATATGACTTACACTACTGTGTAAACATCTTAGGCTATCATTAGATATGTTGTATTAGCAATGGTACAATGCTATATACCGGTAACATATGGTCGATGGCTGGGCCCAACATTTTCGAACTTAAATTTGACACTACATGATCTTCATTCCAGTCTTTGTGAGCCTAAGCACATCATCGCCTTTTAACCCTGTTTGTCTTCCGAAAAAAAAGTGTTTTCTTAGCTGCTACCCTTAGCTTGGCTGCCAAGCTTGTTCGGACAGTAGGTTCAACCTGGCATTCGGACAAAGCTGTCAGATACTGCTATAGCTCATGTGTAAGGTCACACTAAATATACTGCTCACAAAAATGAGGGGATATTTCAAAATGATGATCTAATAATTTCAAAATCAATCTAATAAAATTACTGACGAGGGCTGCTCAAATGCCGTGGTAAGAAGTTGTTATTAGTTGTTAGTCGCTGACACACCTGGGTGATACCGCTTTAAATGTGTGGCCATACTTGACGTATTTCCGTGGTTATATTGCTTTCGATTGTGACAGTGCCAACAAACTGTAATGGTTTTGTCTACCACCCGTTCTCTGCTATCAGCATACAGTATGTTACAGGGAAACCAAAATGCTCCCACATATGTGATTTAAATGATGCGGGAGGCTTTTCAAGTTCCTCCTCTCTAGCAGCAATGATGACTTTAGTATTTAGTAACTCTATAGCTCTAAGCCAAATGCATATAATACTCAAATGATTTAAAGTAACAGGACATGACTATGACTACTAGTTACTATTGTAAATCACTCGTGCAAGTGATATTTCAGTCTCAGCTAGTCTTAACATCCCTAATACATTTGCATTCAGACTGACGCCAAAACAACTGCATAACAATGGAATTAATGATCAATTTCATACAGAAATTACTGGGGACACTGATTACAATGGCCACATGTGCGATTTACATAGGTTTATGGGCACAGTTGTAATCATGGCATTGCAAGAAGGTTGATGAGTGATGAACCATTATTAACAACCAGAAGCAACCTCCCATGTGTGTCTTGATGTGACCCATGCAAGCTGTAACCTACATGTTACGTATATACATTAACCATGCAAAAGCTTTTTTTCTATATTATTAGTATTTAACTAGCATTAAATAAATCAAGAGATGACGGCAACTTCTTTTCCACCTATGCTAGCTAGCGTATTGGAAAACAAGGTCTCTCCATTGATTGAGGTCAGTGTCAAGTTCTTCGGCTTCATCTCAGGAGACATCACAGGTTTTGAGGTTGTTGATAAAGGTCAGTCGTGGTCAGCCCCTGCCACATCGGCCTCCAGGAACGTCTTCTTGGGCGTTCGGCTGCCATGCGGATCATGTGTCCGGCAAGTCATAGACGGATAATGGTGCAATATCATTCATAGTTTGAGCAGCTTGTTTCACTGCAGGACCTCCTCGTTGGGGAGGTGTTCGAGTTATCAAATCTTCAATATCCATCAAAGGCAGCGCTGATGGAAGACGTCAAGCTCTCTGGTTATACTCGCCGGTACTTTCCACGTAAAGATACTGGGATACTATAAATCATTTTACCCATGAGTAATCCAAGCCATCTTATCAGTAGTAAACTGCTAACAGAGATTAGCAGTTTAACTGAGATTATTCTGGCATATTCTCCATTTAGCTTCCATTTCAACTTATTTCAAGAATAAGTTAAAAATTTTAACTTAGAGTTATTTCCACCCAAGACCAATGCAAGCGGTTTTGATAGCAGAAAGCTAGCATATATAACAGGAGTATTTGAACACTTTCAGCCTGTCCAGTGTTGGCAAATAATTCCAGCATTGTTTCAAACTGCATACTATAAGCAACATTGTGACAACAGCTGTGTCAGTTGAATCTAATAATTTAAAAGTCTAATCCACAGTACAGCAGTTAAGTTTGCGGCAGCATATCATGGTTGAGATTTAGTTAATTGGCTATAACATTAGTAATATTTTTAAGTCTCATACTAAGCAAACTGTTTAAACGCCTATAAAAAAAACAAATTCAAGAGTCCCACTGTGTACCTATGACACATGGGCGCTAAACCCATATCCTGCATATGTATGTGTGCTATCTTGCTATTTTAAATCCATATAACGAATTAGGTGTGTTTGAATTAAACACTGCTATGTTTAAGTTAACTGGACACTAAACATAAAAGCATACTTAAAAATCTATAATTCTTCTCAGATCATTCTAAGAAGTTCAACCAAGACAAAGCAGGTCAAACATGTCAATCAATAATGAGAACCCACTTAACAAATGAGTTCACGACTCAAAAAATAATGTGCTGTAAAACCTTTACAGTATTCGGGACCAAAGTTCAGGTTTCTATTACACACTTCCTGATTACTGCTTGGAATTAAAAATGGTGCTGCATCATCACTCTGAATTCAACAACTTACATTTGCTGCCATGATTTACTATTCAAATCATTGTCTCATTTCTATGTGGTCCGTTAATATACCCTACCATTTCATTTTCCCATGAAGGAATCCCTGTTGCCAAATCAAAAAATTAAGCTCAAGTGCAGTTTGTTAAATGAGTCACGACAGTATTAAGTCAGCTTAACTCTAAACAAGACAGGACTTGTCTAACAGACACTTTCGTTAAAACCGAAGAACCAGTTTTTGGTATTCTGATACAGTAGCTACATTAGTATGCAACGTTTTTCATTAATCCCAACAAAAGCATTTGTATAGTAGCGGTTAAAGTACTGGCCTCTGGACCAGAAGGTCCAGGGTTCAAATCCCACCTCTGCCAAGCTGCCACAATTGGGCCCTTGAGCAAGACCCTTAGCCCACCATTGCTTGGATTGTAAGATTGTATAAGTTGTAAGTCGCTCTGGACACGGGCGTCTGCTAAATGCTGTAAATGTAAATATACACTAAAGCAAAGCTCTATTTACAATCACACGAAATGCAATCTGATTTCAGATTAGATTATGTGTGTGTTGAATGTCACTTTGTTATGCATACTTTTTTAATGCATCCTTTGTTAGCCCCTTTTCACCCTGCACAGTTATTTGGTGGATTATACTCAGTGCTGCAGAAACACTCAGTGCACGTGTTGGTACAAGTGGACCGTACAGCAATGCTGCTGGAGTATTTAAACAACTTAAAAGAAAAGATGGTCAATCAAATCAAAATGATCTAACATTGTTCTGTCGTCAGCACAATGTAACCCTAATAAAGGACTACAATAGGACTAACGCAAACTGTGCAGTACCAGATCAGCAACTGTCTCTGACTTTACATCTACAAAACAAACCAACATGGTAGGTCTGTCCACTAATGTGTGTTTAAATCTCTAGCTGCACTGCTGAGTCTTAGTGTAGTAACAATTACGTGGGTTTAATGTTTGGGCTGATCAACATAGTCCAAATGAACAAAAGTTTACATGACAACTAGTCTTCTTTTGAACTTTTTTTTAAATAATTACCTTGTTCAAAATCACAGTCGGACTGGCATCGTCCTATTACTCCATCACGTGCTCAAGTCAAGTGATCAAGTGCTACAGGTTGCCTTCAAGTTCCTAGAATAATGAAAGTTACAGCGGGAGGGAGAGCTTTTTCCTACAAAGCCCCCAAATTTTTTAATAGTCTTCAGACAACTCAGACACAGTCTCTATGTTTAAATCGAGGCTCAAGACTTATTTGTTTAGTCAAGCATTCAGTCTGTAGTTCTAGTTCCAGTTTTAGTCCTTTATATGTTAATGGCAACAAAGAGCATGTCTAATTTATTTCTAATTAATTTCCTCTTTTTCCAACGGTGACCCTGCTGTGGGAGATGATATCAGAACGAACGATCAGCCATGCCGAAGATGCTAGCTCTCCCATCTCTTCATAGACTTAATATATTTAAATGTTTTATTATATAATGTTCATAATGTTTATTACCAAGAAGAGAACGGGTTTCCCCTTCTGAGTCTGGTGCCTCTCAAGGTTTCTTCCTCTTATTCTCAGGAGTTTTTCCTTGACACTGTCGCCATTGGCTTGCTCATTAGGGACAAATAGAATTCAATTTGAGACACTTGCTTATATATCAATGTAAAGCTGCTTTGTGACAATGTCTATTGTAAAAAGCGCTATACAAATAAATGACTAAAATAAATAAACTTAAGCACATATACTTTCTATTTTGACTGTGTTAAGTAGATTAACTGATTTAGGCTGCATGTAACAAAGCAAATGATTGCAGAATTAATTAGAGAACAATTTTTTTGTTTTATTTATTTATTTTGCATAAATTAAGTGCATATGAAGGAACTACATTTTCGTCAGTTTCTCACAGACACCTCACTATAAGCACCATGCAGGCTTCATCTACATATACCTAGAAGTGCTGGGCTCTGGTCATTTGACCGCTGCAACTTCCTACTAGTTGCCTTGCACTGGATTTACCAGCCTCAAAGTGCCTAAAAAGCGATACTACAAGTTCTGTTCTGCAAATTAGAGGTTCTTCAAGTGGACGGATTGCCTCTTGGTTGTGTGGAGCCAGCAAGGTATTCCATCGTGAGCGTTTATATCTTGGTACTACAGTTACTGTACTACATCATTAATGTGTGCTATTATTATACCCATTGTTTTGTGTCAGATTTTCAGTGGTATTGGTGATGCATTTACAAATCATATGCATGCAGTTTTCTTGTAAAATGCAGTTTATTTACATTCCAGTTGCATAAAACTATGGTAATGTCCAATCCATGT
>JAVSBV010116156.1:0-20301 GCA_033117975.1 Parotocinclus spilosoma
CATTGAAAAAAACTGTGCTTTTCTTTCAAAAATAAGGAAATTTCTAAGTGACCCCAAACTTTTGAACGGTAGTGTACGTGTAATGTTATTCGCTTATTTGGACCAAAATTCCGCTTAATCGGACCAAAGAAAGTGAGAGCAAATAAGAAAAAGAAGCCACAAGTCGCCACTTAGCGGATGCAAAGCGGGTCAGCGATTTATGGGAGGATTTTTGGGATCCCCAGGAGAATTTATACTTTTATCAAAGGTCAGGAAATACGAAAAGATGTGTTGACAAGAGCAAAACTAGCGGGAGGGGAACACGCCCACCACTTTCTTGATTTTATTCAAGTGCAGTCTGTCAAGAGAACGCGTCAGATCACACACTCACTCCCACACACTCACTCTGACTCTCACAATCATTCTCACTCGCACACTCACTATCACTTCCACACTCAAACCCAGTCTCACTCCCACACTCACTAACACTCACTAACACTCACTAACACTCCCACTCCGTCTCACACTTCCTCTCACACACACACACACACACACATATACACTCTCACACTCTCTTACACACATGAACACTCACACACACGAACACACAAACACTCACTCTCTCTCACATACTTCCACTCCCACACTTACTCAAACACTCACTCTCAAACACACATGAACACGAACACACACACACACTCACTCTCACTCTCACACACACACTACCCCACACACTCACTCCCACATTCAATCTCACTCCCACATTTACACTCACTCCCACATTTACACTCACTCCCACATTTACACTCACTCCCACACTCACTCTCTCTCCCACTCTCACTGCCACACACACAAAAACGAACAATCACACTCACTCTCACTCCCACACTCACTTCCGCTCCCGCACTCGCACTCACTCCCGCACTCGCACTCACTCCCGCACTCACTCTCGCACACATAAACACTCTCACAAACACATACACACACACACCCACATATATACACTCCCACACGCACTCCCACACGCACTCCCACACGCACACATATATACACTCTCACACTTACTCTCATACTCTCTTACACACATGAACATGAACACGAACACAAACACATTCCCTTACTCTCACACCCAACCTCACACTCCCTCTCATACACACACACACACACTCACACACACACACACTCACACTCACACTCACACTCACACTCACACTCACACTCACACTCACACTCACACTCATACTCTCTTACACACATGAACACGAACACGAACACACACACGAACTCTCACTCTAACACTCACACTTGCAGTCAAAGATGCAAATAAACTACGATCAGGTCAAATACTGACAGAGTGCCAGAGAAAGCACAGGCAGACAACCTGCTGACCAGCCAAACTTTTTTCAACATCAAAATAAAGGCTTTCTACCATCCAACCCTAAACAGCAGTAAGGGAGTAATCCACTGCTGTGATCTAGGGGACATGGATCACATGCAATCCTGCACATCGGACCACCCTATCATTCAGGACATACTAAGAACAATCAACAAACTGACATTGCTAGATTATAAAATCAAACTATGCTGGGTACCAGGACATAGGGAAATAGCTGGTAACAAACAAAAACAGACCAACTAGCCAAAAACGAGACAAAACACAACAAATATAAAAATAACCACAACAGACTTAAAAACACTCATAAATAAATACATCAAACAACAATTGCAAACTGAATGGGACACAGATCGACAACAAACCAAGACTCCACCATGGACGACGCATAGACCAAGTTACTTATACCAGATGCATGTTCTGCCACTTCGAAATAACTCCCCAACACCTGATAAAAGGAGGAATTCCACCGACATGTCCAACCTGCCAAACACCCGTCACCATGAAACACATCCTAACAGAACGGCCCAAATATAACAACGAGAGACAAGATGTACACCTGCCAAAAACCATCAAAGAAATCCTCACGCAACAAAACACAAGAGCAGCACTAACCTACCTCGCAACCATACAAATGAAAATATAAAATGGTCTCAAATGGAAAGACACGAGAAAATATACGGACAGTAATGCAACAACCTTTCCTGCCATTGAATAAAACATTTCCTGCCATTGTTAAACATGGCATTAAAATTCAAACAAACAAAAATAATAGATTACGTATATTAATCTGTTCATATTTTGGTTCATCTTGCCTGTGTGTTTCTTCATTTAACCCATTCAGTATTTTATTTATTTATTCTTTCTTTTTTTCTTTCATCACATGACTGGGTTGGAGTTGCTGTTTCAGCACACATTAACCTTCCCTCCCTCCTCCACAGCTAATCGTGTTCATAAGTGAATCCGGAAATGGTTGGTAGGCCGAGGTTTGACCCAGCACCAAAAACACACTAAAGGATTTCATTAAACTAATTAAAATAACTAAAAGTGACATGATTTAGTACAGCTATTTGTTAAGACACACACAGACTGTTCAGGTGTTTGGAGCCTCCTGACCCGCCTGACAGAGCGAGCACCCATTTATATTTACATTTAGTCTTATCTAGAACAACTTATAACTGATACAGGTTTATAATACAAGCTGTTATGGGTTAAGGGCCTTAATCCGGGACCCAACAGTGGCAGCTTGGCAGAGGTGAAGTTCAGATGTCAGAAGGTCAGATGAGACAAAAAATAACTCTTTGGCATCACCATGTTTGGAGGAAAAGAAATGCTGAATAAAGAACACTGTCAAGCATGGAGGTGGTTTGGGTTATGGGAGGTGGTTTGGGTTATGGGTTTTTTGGAGGAGGAGGGGGTTCGCTGCTAAGAGCACAGGACTACTTCACCACATCATGGGAGAATGGATGGAGCCATGTACCGTAAAATCCTGAGAGACGTCCTCCCTTCCACCAGGACATTAAAAATGGGTCATGGCTGGGTTTTCCAGCTCAACAATAACCCAAAACATACAGCCAAGGCAACTAAAGAGTGGCTCAAAAGAAGTACATGAAGGTCATGAAGTGGCCTAGCCAGTCTCCAGACCTTAATCCCATAGAAAACTTATTTAGGGAGCTGAAAGTTGCAGAGCAACAACATCAAAATCTTGATTATTTAGAGATGATCTGCAAAGAGGAGTGGATCAAAATTCCTCCTGACATGTGACCTCATCATCAACTACAAAAAACATCTGACTGCTGTGCTTGCCAACAAGGGTTTTGCCACAAAGTATTAAGTCTTGTTTGCTGGAGGGATCAAATACTTATTTCTCTCTGCAAAATGCAAATAAATTTAACTATTTTATAAAATGTAATTCTCTGGATTTACTTTTATATATTCTCTCTCTCACTGTTAAAATAAACCTACCCTTAACATTACAGACAAAATTCATATTTTTGTAAGTGGGCAAACTTAAAAATCAGCAGGGGATCAAATAATTATTTCTTCCACTGTATATATATATATATTATATATAATAATATAACTGCTCTCAAAAATGAGGAGATATTTTAAAATGAATATGAAGCGATTAAATGAAGCATTTGGTTTTATTTAATTAAACAAGATCACCTGAAAAGCAAATAAAAAGTCGTAGAAAGATATACGCTGGCTGTGAAGTCGAGTCAGATTTACTTCTACAGCACTTTTAACAACGGAGCATTTTCTCAAAGCAGCTTCAAAACAATCCCAAACTTAGCTTAGGGAGACAGGGGAAAGAAAAATCTCCCTAAGCATTATATGGAAGAAACCTTGGGAGGACCAAAAGGGACCTGACCTGCTTGGGTGGCCTAGATAATAAAAAAATAAAATAAAACAAATTTAATAATAGTAATCATTCATTTGTTATTCATAAAATAACAGAAACTAATTAAATAATACAGTAAAGTGTTCCAGTGGGAGTGAGTGTTAGTTTATTTATAATACATATTACTGCATTATATTCTATAATTTTACAATTTCCATTTTATTCTACTATATTGTATCTATTATTTATTATATTCTGTATTTATGATGATATTTTATAATATATTGCATAAAAAAAAGGCTACAGGAATACATTTCTGATAAAATTACTGCTGCTTTAGTTCTATCCTGCTTTCGGTCTCTTCTTTAGGGTACTGTTTTGTCTTTTTTCACCAGACGTGCCAATTTCTTTGCACACAACTTTTGAATCATGCCTGTTGTGCAATTTTTTTTTAAAGTTATTTAATCAAGACATAAATGAGGATTTATTTTTCCCAGTAGCCAGATCCTGCATGTTAGCGCTTTGCCGAATAAATAAAGTTTTAATTGTGTATAGTCTACTGGTTGAATGTTTTATCCGTCAGGTAAAACACAACGTGGCCCATAAAATAAAGTAGGATCCGTTTGTTAAAAACCGTGGGACACCTCATATGCATTTTAAATAAAACAATAAAGAATATGTATTATTATGGTTCTTGTGATCTCTCTAATAAGGAAGATCAGGGAAACTTTTAAATGTTTAAAATTAAAAATGATTATTCCTGCTGTTTGCATGTCTCTCTCACCTTCTGATCCCTCCAGGATGGCTCTGACCACAGCCTGAACCCCATGTGGCTGCATCAGCCTCTCGGACAGCAGCTGACAACAAAGGCGTCTCAACCAGGCTGGAGACACCGAGCGTCCTCCAGCTGACCAGCTCTTCATCTTTAAACCTACGCCTCAGCTCAGAGAGGTTCCTCTGCAGGGCAGACACCAGGACGTCCTGTTAGGTCGTCAGCGCTCCGTTAGTGTTGGCATCTGGGCACAAAAACAGATAAAATCATATTACGGTTACGGCATCGGTGATCCGTCCAAAGCTTAGTCTTTTTATCCCTCTTGTCCCATCACACACACACACACACACACACACACACACAAATATACATACAGAAACACACACACTCTCACACTCACTCCCACTCCCACACTCACTCCCACTCCCACACTCACTCCCACTCCCACACTCACATATACATACACACAGACAAACGCGCACAAAAATACAAACACACACATATATATACTCTCACACTTACTCTCGTACTCTTTTACACACATGAACACGAACACACACACAAACACACACACATTCACTCTCACTCCCACGCTCACACTCACTCCCACGCTCACACTCACTCCCACGCTCACACTCACTATCACTCCCATACTCACTCTCACAGTAATTCTCACACTTACTCCCACACACACACACAAACACACACTCCCGCATTCACTCCCGCACTTACACACACATGCATATACACTCTCACAAACACACACACATATACACTCTCACACTTACTCTCATACTCTTTTACACACATGAACACACACACATTCACTCTCACTCCCACTCCCGATCTCACACACACACACAAACACACACACACACACACACACATACATATATATATATACACTCCCACACTCAACTCTCACTCCCACACTCACGCTCACTCTCACTCTCCCGCTCACTCCCAATCTCACACTCACTCCCAATCTCACACTCACTCCCAATCTCACACTCACTCCCAATCTCACACTCAGACTCGAACACACACACACACACACACACTCACTCACTCACTACCAGAGTCACTCCCACACATGCACTCCCGCACTCGCACTCAGTCCCGCACTCGCAATCACTCCCGCACTCGCTCCCGCACTCGCACTCACTCCCGCACTCGCTCCCGCACTCGCAGTCACTCCCGCACTCGCACATACACACATATACACTCTCACAAACAAATACACACACAAACACACACATATATACACTATCACACTTACTCTCATACTCTCTTACACACATGAACACGAACACACACACTCTCACACTTACACTCAAACTCACTTCCACACTCACTTCCACTCCCACACTCACTTACGTACTCATACACTCACTTACGCACTCTCACACTCACTTACGCACTCTCACACTCACTCTCTCACACATAAACACACACACTCTCACTTCCACACTCTCACTCCAACACACTCACTCCAACACACTCACTCTCACACACTCACTCTCACACACTCACTCTCACACACTCACTCTCACAGTAATTTTCACACTTACTCCCACACAAAGACAAACACACACTCACTCACTCCAACACTCACACACACACACTCATTCTAACACTCACTCCCGCACTCACACACACATGCATATACACTCTCACAAACACATACACACACAAACACACACACATATATACACTCTCACACTTACTCTCATACTCTCTTACACACATGAACACTAACACACACACGAACAAATACACACACTCAACTCTCAATCTCACGCTCACTCCCAATGTCACGCTCACTCCCAATGTCACACTCGAACACACTCACTCACTCACTCACTCACTCACTCACTCACTCACTCACTCACTCACTCACTCACTCACTCACTCACTCCCATCACTCAAAGCCATTTGCTAAAATAAAATAAAAAGTTTATTTTATTTCTCATTATTGTACACTCAGCATCCCATCTTCACAGAAAAAAACAGACATTTAGAATTTTTTTGTAAATGTATTAAAAAAGAAAAACTGAAATATCACATGGTCATAAGTATTCAGACCTTTTGCTGTGACACAAGCTGTCCATTTCTTCTAATCCTTCTTGAGATGGTTCTACTCCTTCATTGGAGTCGAGCTGTGTTTAACTGAACTGATTGGACTCGATTAGGAAAGGTACACACCTGTCTATATAAGATCTCACAGCTCACAGTGCATGGCAATGCAAATGAGAATCATGAGGTTGAAGAAACTGCTCAAGCAGCTCAGAGACATAATTGTGGAAAGGCACAGATCTGGCCAAGGTTACAAAAAAATTCTGCAGCACTTAAGGTTCCTAAGAGCACAGTGGCCTCCATAATCCCTAACTGGAAGAAGTTTGGGATAACCAGAACTCTTCCTAGACCTGGCCATCCAGCCAAACTGAGCAATCATGGGAGAAGAGCCTTAGTAAGAGAGGTAAAGAAGAACCCAAAGATCACTGGCTGAGCTGCAGAGATGCAGTAGGGAGATGGAAGAAAGTTCCACAAAGTCAACTATCACTGCAGCCCTCCAACAGTCATGGCTTTATGGCAGAGCGGCCCGACGGAAGCCTCTCCACGGTGCAAGACATATGAAAAAAAACACATGAAAGACTCCCAGACTATGAGAAATAAGATACTCTGGTCTGATGAGACAAAGATTGAACTTTTTGGCGTTAATTCTAAGTGGTATGTGTAGAGAAAATCAGGCACTGCTCATCACCTGCCCTATACAATCCCAACAGTGAAACATGGTGGTGGCAGCATCATGTTATGGGGGTGTTTTTCAGCTGCAGGGACATGAAGACTGGTTGCAATTGAAGGAAAGATGAATGCGGCAAAGTACAGACATATCCTGGAAGAAAATCTCTTCCAGAATGCTCAGGACCTCAGAATGGGCCGAAGGTTCACCTTCCAACAAGACAATGACCCTAAGCACACAGTTAAAATACCAAAGGAGTGGCTTCAGAACAATTCCGTGACCATTCTTGACTGGCCCAGCCAGAGCATTGACCTAAACACCCAATTGAGCATCTCTGGAGAGACCTGATAATGGCTGTCTACCAACGTTCTCCATCCAACCTGACAGAACTAGAGAGGATCTGCAAGGAAGAATGGTAGAGAATCCCCAAATCAAGATGTGAAAAACTTGTTGCATCATTCCCAAGAAGACTCATTGCTGTACTAGCTAAAAAGGTGCTTCTACTAAATACTGAGCAAAGGGTCTGAATACTTATGACCATGTGATATTTTAGTTGTTCTTTTTTAATAAATTTGCGAACATTTCTACATCTGTTTTTTTCCTGTCAAGATATGATGTTGAGTGCACATTAATGAAAAATATATATTTTTTTTATCTTAGGAAATGGCTGCAGTGAAACAGAGTGAAAAATGTAAAGGGGTCTGAATACTTTCTCTATCCACTGTTTATGTTTCATGCCCAACCATATTCCATCTTGTGTCCAGGCTATAGGTGGCCCAACAGGGAACTATAGCCTCTTTTCAATTGTACCGATTTCTCAAGAGTAAAATCTAGTATTATACTCACTTAAATATAACAAAATTACATTCACAAACAAAGTTTCATTGATTTCAACAACACTTTCTTGGCGAGTTATTTATTGTGTGTTTCTGCCCTGCGGTCCTTTATCAAAGCCCATAGTGGACTGGTTTGCCAGCACTGATTAAGAACTTGTCTATTTTGCACAGTTAAGTGACCAAAACTCAATCAGACACATTGAAAATGCAATGGAATGGCAAAAGTAACCAAGGGCAATATTTCTACTATCAGAATCCAACTTCACAGTCATGTTCCAAACTATAGTGGAAAGCCATCTTAGAAGAACAAATGCTGTGGTAGCAGCAAAAGGTGCAGCGTTTTTGGATGTAGTACACTGGGTGACCACACACTTTTATCTACACAGTGTTCCATATAGTTCATATATAAGCACTACTCAACCCTTACTTCTTCACCATGGACTTTTACTTTGCTTAGGTAGTCAGCACTGACTCTGTGACCTCTGCACCACATTGCATCACCTTGCTTTCTGTAACTGCTCTAGCACAGTGACTACGGAACAGCCACTAAGCTTTAGTATGAGGACAGAATATTCGTTGATTTGAATAGCCAGCTACATTATGCAAGATATCCTGCTAAAAAAAATGTGTGTTTTATAAGTTTTTTATGTTTTTGACACTGGTATGCTGGCCAAACAGTCCTACCAGCAACACTGGCATCTCCAGCTAAACCAGCACTGACTTTCCAACATTAACTAGAACTATGTAACCCCAATCAGCTACCAAAACCTGATAACTACCAAAACCTGCCACCACCTGATGCAGTGGTGACACTTTTTTTTTACATTTAAACAAAGTCGTACACACATAAATTGCACAGCGCAGTTTAAAGAAACAACAAAACATTCTGATATGTTTGTGAACGCATCAGTTCTGAGGTTAAAACTTATTGGCAAAGAGTTTCTGCTTGAATAAAAGATATGACTGCAAATGACAGTTGAAAATAAAGGAACATGCTAAGTTAATATTGAAACTCTGGACTGACCCATAGTGACCAGGACAGCATTAAACCTCAAATTGCTAATTACAAAAAACTAAGCTGTACAATATGCAATGTGTTTCCATGTGACAAGGCTATTTTAATCTGGAGGAAGATAGTCATCATAGATTAATCACCATGCCAGGAAAACTATGTTGTGTTTGGTTTAAACCAGTCCTGATTAAAGTGCAGATGTGTATAACCATGTTCTCTTTGAAAACACTGACTTTGTTCATGGGTAAAGTCCAATATTTGTATGACTACTCGAAACAATCAAAACAATATTGCCTAACACTGCACTTTAAAACTGTGATAAAACTGACAATCAGGTTAAAATACAGGGCATGTATTTTAAAAACATACATTATCTTAATATAATTATTTCACAACTGGCACAGCATGAAACAATTGAAAGATCCATTACATACTTCTTTTAAAACATATTTTTGGAAGTAGGTGTAATCAAATTAAATAAGTACTTCTAACTTACTCACCTTGCTGAAGAGGCATTTTGGTAAATTGATTGATTTCTAGCAAGCATCTCCATAATTCATGATTTGATTCCTAAATTCACTACCTGCAAAAGTGACTGACTCTCTATTGCAAAATGTTATAGGTCATTTTTTATGTTGACAAACTTAAAGCTGACCAGTCACAAATAAGGAAGCTCTGCAGTGGGAGGGATCTCTTTCAGAATATATCAGGGTTAACTTTCAGTAGAGTATTGACCCTGAAATGGTGTCAGACTGGAACCATACTAAATACTATCTTTATTTGAAACAGAAGTGTGAAAATTGAGAAAAAGAAAAAAAAACAATGCATCAAGCTCTCCTTGTAATTAGAAGGGGATAAAATCCCTCACTTAAGACAGAACATTGAATCTCAATGGACAAGTAGTGGCAGTAGAATAGGTTTTACTGAAAATCTCTCAGTGGGGTACTTCCATAGGTTTCAACCACCCAACAAGTCTATTCTGCAAGTCATTCAACTTCTTGTCCTGCATTCCTAAACCAAAAAAGGAAGGTTGTTGAGTTTGATAGAGAACTTGGATGGCTTGCAGAAAATCCTGACTCAAAAAAGACTTATTTAAGATGAAATGAAGTGTCAACTGTGAGCCAGGGCCTTGCTGTACAAAGGCAGCGGCTGATATTAGTCATTTTACAAAATCAAATAAAACAAAGAGTGAAAAATTTAAAGGGGCCCGATTACTTTTCATACCCACTGTATGTATACAGTCGATAATCGGACCACATCGGGACGCGATCGTTTTGTTCCTAATACCCGGCTGGCCCGATTAAACAAACATGCCCACACACACACACACACACACACACACACACACAAACACGTCCAATAATTGAACAGAAATCGTGTATCAGAACATGAAAATGCATCCAGGGCTAGAATTAGCATCAAAGCTATTACATTTTTATGGTTTTAAATATAGATGTGCAACCTATGTTCTGGAAAGGCAATGCTCAGAGTTTATTAGACTACGGACCATAAGGTCCTGGGTTTAAATCCAACATTGAGCAAGGCCCTTAACCCACAGTTGCTTGGATTGTGAGATTCTATGAACTGTAAGTCGTTCTGGATAAGGGTGTCTGCTAAATGACATAATTGAAAATAAAAATTAGTTAGAACCTCACAGAGACATACTAATATTTCAATAATCAATATGTGTATTATTAAGTTAATATTAAAATCAATTCAGTGCTATTAGCAATTTCGTAGTAATAGAAAGTCAGTAATCAGCATTTTGGGAAAACATTTAGCAAGGCACAGAAAGAGCAGATGAACCAACTGTTTCTATTCCCAATGAGAAGTCCTACCATTTTAATGCTTGTTTAACTTCAAAGTAAAAGAAAAGAAAGCTACTAACTGCTGCTATCTTTCAATCACTATTGTAACAGGAAACCAAACTGTATGAAATATCCAGGCTAATCCATGCACTTGTATTACAATACAGCAATAATGCAGAGGTGCACAGCATTAACCTTTCTGCAACACACCGACACTCAATCTTAAAACGTTGTTCATAGTACCCACATTACATGTAAGAATGGACAACAATTTCTGTTAATAATATCCAAAGGAATGATGACAAAACAGTTTGCATATTCATGTTGAAAGCCCAAATATCCCAAGATATTTCCAGATTTTCCACAACTGTTTGTTCACTGATTAACATTTAATAACATTTTCATCTTCATTACCTTAAAAGGAAAATTTATTTTTTATGTCTTATAAAATACATTTTCAGGACAATGGGTCAGTGTGTATGTAATGAGATGTTCTAAAGACGTGACATTACATCAGCTAGCAAACTTTTTTTTTAACATGTATACTATCGAGACAGGTTAGGAACAGTACTGTGATTCTCAGAATTTTATCTTGCCAATTTCTTCATGATAGAAATTAATGATAGAAACCAGGTTCTTTCTTTCATGAAAAGCTATCAAAAATGTAATAAAAAAATGTGAATATGTACTTTAACTAGGTAAATCAAGAAAATAAAAGTCATACTGGAGCACCAATAGTTTTAACAGGTTCCTCAATCTTGGCTGTACCTAAAGCAGATGCTGAGTCTCCCACCTAGACATAAAAAGTCACAATTTCAGTGAATGAATAAAAGACAATAAAATACATATCAACTTCTCAAACATGCATATAAAAAAGATAAAGAGGAGGGGGGGAAAGTGGTGGACAAAACAGGACACTGGTGTAAAACGTACTTGTGTGATTTATAACACAAGAGGCTGTTTAGTAGTCCTCTCGACACAAGACGATGCAATGATCTTAGGATCTGGGACCTATTAAGCAAGCACCAAACTAAATACTTGCCTCATTTTGTTCACCTCCAGGTGGTTTATTAGCCACGCTGCCACTACTTTCACTCTGCTTCTTGAGTAAAGAGTGGGGGTTCAGTTCATTCTCGTTTTGTGCAGGAGGGGTAGTTTCCTCCTTTGTCACACCATCAGTCAGATTCACCATATGGTCCATTAAGCTTTGATCTTCAGCCCCCTGTTGGGTATCTGTCTCATCTGCACTGTAAAGGTTCACCTTTCCTAAAGTTTCGACATATACCTGCTGCTGCTCTTTGGGTCTCCTGTGGTGAACCTCAGAGCCACATTTCTCTCGATTAGCCAGGTTACCCCTCTGGGGAGGTGCACTGCCCCTTAGGTTTGCTTGCTGTCTGGCACGTACATTGTGGTTAGCATCACCTCCTGCCC
Source organism: Parotocinclus spilosoma (assembly GCA_033117975.1). Classification (NCBI taxonomy): domain Eukaryota; kingdom Metazoa; phylum Chordata; class Actinopteri; order Siluriformes; family Loricariidae; genus Parotocinclus; species Parotocinclus spilosoma. The sequence goes on from JAVSBV010116156.1 coordinate 12,319, forward strand.
CAAAGTCTTCTAATTCTTCCTCTTCCTCCTGATCCCGCAGCGAAAGACTGTGCCGCTGCTGTGCAATCCTGGGTGGAGGGTCCCGATGGCGACCTCGTAGAGGCCTCATTACAGCATGATGGATAGCTGCTTGGCCGCTGCTATACATAAAGACCTGCAAAGATTTAAAAAAAAAACGGACTGTTTATAACTTGTCATTTTGCCAACGTAAATATTCCTTGAGTCTTTTTAATTAAGCCAAAACAAACTAGTAGGGGTGTAACAATGCACTATAATGTGCATTGTTAAAAACTGGGTTCTGTTTATTATGCAATTTAATGCAGTTGTGTTTATTAAAAACCAGAGGGCACAATCAAACATTGTGGTCCCAATATGCATTTAAAATTACTTTAATTTATTTTCAGTACAGGAAAGTAAAAACAGTTTTTTTCTTATTTGTGTGTTTAAAAAGTTATTCATGAAAATGTGCATCGTTTAGCATTACTTACACGTCAGAAAAAATAAACTGTAAGAATATCCAATCACAAACTCAGTATTGCGAATAGAATTGAATCCTAAGCAGAGCATAAAGTCAAATTATATAACAATTCAATTCATTTTGGGCACTTCTTACCAAAATGGCAGCCACTATACAAATAAGAACAGGTATCTGGAGCGTAATAGGCAGGTCTTTGAGTAAGGCTCTAAGAAACTCGCTAATTCCTTGTCCTATGTGCTTTAGAGGATCTGTAATGAAAGCCGTGATGGTCATTGTGATGGCCTGCGTAGACAGAAACATGAAATTTGTAAGCTTGAGTTTACATACAAAAACAGATTTATATCCTATAAAACCTTAACTATAATAAAAGTTATGCACCTTTGTTGGTGGTACCAGCAAGACTGGGTTCACAACCAGGACTTCATAGTATCGCTTACATGGGTCATCTTGAAGTGTCATTGTGGTCCTAAACCATTCTGAAAGGAAATTATTACAACAACATGATATGTAGTACATGGAAATAATACGTCTTTAAGTGAGAGCTTCAAAATGTAATCACATGTCCTCCCTATGTCTGTGTGGGTTTACTCCGGGTACTTAGGTTTCCTCCCATATTCAAAGACATGCGCGTCAGATTAATTGGTGTCTGTAAACTGGACTTTAGTGCATGACTGTGTCTGTGCCCTGCGATGGATTGGCTCCCCGTCTAGGGCCGTCCCGGCTGGCCAGCAACCCCGTGTGGATTATGTGGAAGACAACGAATGGGTAGTGACATGAGCATAAACATAGACATTTTAGCTAGCTGTACCTAGTTTATTTTTGCTTTTGAAATGTCTTGCATGCGTCTTAACCAAATGGTGTTGCCATTGGTTCAATGTGTTGATATAACTAGAGAGCATACAGGATAGGTTTTGCTGAAATAATTATACCAGGCATGTAAACATTTTAAAGGATATATATATATATATATATAAAAAGGCAAAGCCAAATGAAAAAAAGATAACCGGAACAAGTTAATACTAAAGCTAGTAAAAATACATTGTTAGCCCAGTTTTCCAGTCATAATATTTTAAAATGATTATGAATAGCCGTTTGATACATGACTCATACATGCCAGTCAAGAACAACAGTAAAACAATTAGTGACTCATTTTCCCCCAGTTACCATAAACCTAGTCATAAGAAACAGTTAAACAAGTGAAAAAGTGTAATTTATACTTCTAAATTAAATATTTCAGTATCCACAACTTAATGTATCCTACCAAAGCATACAGACAAAAGGTAGCATTTCTTCAAGCTGCTGTGTTTCACATACAGGTACTCCCTGTTTTACAACAAACCTAGATAAAAGTGATAAAGATAACAGAAGAATAAAAATATCTAATTTCCCCACTTATTTATGATGTGGTGTTGGGATCTATGTTAAGAACCAGGGGAGATGGAAACCTTAATAGTCAAACACATGTTGGACATTTTTCATTATATTGACAAACAAAAAGTTTGGTGATGATAAAGTAATATTTAAGATTATAAATGCACTGCATCACAGAGAAAAGCGTGTGAAAGTTTTTGAGGAATGATGCATCAGTCAATCTGAACATTTATAGTGGAAATTTATTAAACTGGTTCATGACATGTACATTCCTCCATCCTATAAATCAGATCTATTACTCATTATTCAACAAAGTTATAACCAGATTGATATAGGACAATTAAAAAACAAAGTATATGCCTCAGAGGCTCTCCAAAAAGCCCATAAATAGACAAAAGAGTACTAACTGTGATTATTTTGGTTGATGGCTACATAATTTTTACTCTATTTGATCTGGGAAAATATGCCATTCGTTGAAATATTTGCATTTGCTGCTATGCTTTATGAAGCCAGAATTAAAATTGCATAGTCTGATATCTGTTAACTGCAGTTTGTTCACTGTACTGTATACTCACAGATTGGAAATAGTTATTTAAAGTTCAACTGCAATCGCAGTAAGCATGAGATGAGTGCTACTAGATTGTCTTTATTTATAAACCATACCTTGAGCAAAGATGAACTACTCAATTGCTGAATTCCCAATAATGACATAATATAACATTGTATGTGATCTAGTGACTCACCTTTTAAGTTGTCTATCCAGTCAATTCTTTTCACACCAGTGCACTTTTCATTCACATTCTCCATCTTTACTATGTTGGCCTGATGCTCAGCAAAGGCACTCTAGCAAAGCATTCAATCAACATTAAAAAGGTAAATATTATCATTAGTTAAAAATAGCATTGTATACAAGAGGAATGTACAAGGAATGCATCTAATGTACTTGCAGCTAAAAACTGACATTACCTTGTAGAGAAAGAACCAGTTCCATATTACACTGATGAAGAAGCATATGGAAAACATTCTCTTAAACTGTACAAACCAGGACACCAAAGACCACATCTCAGTGCAGATTATGGCCGCAATGATCAAGACAAACAAGCAGACCTGTATGAGAATGAGTGATAGCATTATATTTTAAAATAGTATAATATATATATGGTCACCAAGTAATTTTCTGTGTGTTCATTTAATGTATTTGAAATAATGCAATGCTTATTGGTATGGCAAATAATGGAAAGCAATGAAAGGTTTTTACCTTAATAACCGTGTCAAGATCAACACCAAATGTGTCCTCAAACCGCCACTTCCAAGCCTCATGGTCATGGAGTTTGAAGTTGATTAGTATCTGACTGAGGGCTTCATCCAGACCTCCAGTTCTCCAACTGCCATCATCATCCAGGAGTTTCTCAATCTCTGCCACCATTTGCATGGACAGTTTTACCTCAGCATCATAGTGTTTTTCGTCATTCTTGTCACTAGGCTTTAATTTCAATCAAACAGGAAAATGAGTATCACAAATGCATGGACAGACATTAGTTTGTGGCCTATGGAATTGGCATACCAAACCAACTTTCCCAATGTCCCTCAAAAGTTTGAATAGGAAGCGCTTGAACACTGGGTAACATGTTGGCTGTTGTGAGGAACACGACCCCTTCCTTTTGTACTCTTCAATCTGAAAGTGAGGAAAAATATGAAAACTTCATTGGATCATTACACTCTATGCACAACATGAGATAAATCCCATAAAATCTTGAGTGAATTCTATAACAGAATTAACAATATCATTTCTAATTTTCTATAAATATTTATATGTCATTGTGTCATCAACTGAAAAGCATTAAGTACTTTGTCTGTTTATTTAACATCGCATTAGCTTCAATGGCCATTTGTAACAGGACCAAGGTAACAATAGTAGTCGAATACACTCATACTTGGGGAAATCAGAGCAGATAATTAAATTAATGCGTGTAGAAGGAAACCCAGAGTAAATCAGAATGGACACAGGAAGGACACAGGTGGAGTCTGAGGTTAGGATCAAATTTGGGATCTCTGGAGCTGTGCAGCATCTGTATTGCAATTCAGCAGGTTCATTTTGTCACAGGGGTTAATAAATGATATGCATTTAAACAGTGTTTCTTTGGTAATTGGCCAACTACACACCTGCAGTACCTCAAGTTCAGAGTCTTCAACTGGCCCTCCAAGTGGCAGCTTTTAGACAAGTCTGACATCAAATTACTTTCTAAGCCATTACAATGTTGAAGACAAATATCCAGTGTCGAAATAAAAGAGTTGTGTGGTGCCAGTATCATTTCACTCGTTAGTGTAAGGTGGTCAGAATAGCTGTCCTAATAGCGGTGTCAGTCTTTTCTTTATCATAGGGTTCTGATCAATCAACCATGTTTAGTATTATTATCACCAACAAAGTGACGTGATCTCTGTCGATAATTATTCTCACCAAATATGAAATTCCATGTGTACCTGAATAATAGAGGTAAATGTAATTTTTTTATGTATTTTGGATAATATTTTAATTAAGAAATATTATAATTAATATTGTCTGGTTAAAAGGAGTTACATTAATATCTTATGGGAAATATGGCTTTGGTTATCATTCATTTTGGTCATATTTGGCATTTTCGAAAGGGTTAATGACAAAAAAAGGGATCCATTGTACAAGGAAAGGTTCAGGGTGCATATATATTATAAATATAATTAGAAGGTCAATTTGTAAGTTAAATTCTTTGATTACAACAAACCCTTAAATCTTTAAGCCTTAATCTTTGCAGTACAGACTAGATATAAACTGATTCTTATTATTTTGGATGATTCAGATGTTTTTATCATATGACATATATAATAATATATTATTTTAGCATTTAACATTTTTGAAACATTATGATTCAACCTTTAAATGGGAATTTATTCACTGCTAAATAAAGATCAGCTGCTGACTTTTGCCTGATGCTGCTTTCTAGCTTTAATCAAGCTTTGGCTTTTATCACCTTGACTTTGTTAGTTTGATCAAATTCCACAGTCCTAAAGGGTGATTCTGTTTTAAATGTCTTATTAAATGTGTTGTTCTGAACATTATTTTTGCCATTCATAGTAAAAAGCACTCACTGCAGTAGCACTGCTTTCAGGCTTAAGGCAGGGCTGTGTTTAAAATAACACAGCATAATCATTTTCCCTACTCAGGGTTGTCCTATATAGGCATAGGGAGGTTATTCAGTAAACCAAAATCAAAAACTAAACTGAAATCTTGCATTTCCTAAACTTAAGCATGCATTAGCAGTGTCAAAAACACCATAAGCATGGTTAAAATCCCCATACATTACCTCTTAATTAAAGTTAGCACTGTACTATTCACATGACTGTGTTTATGTCAAGCGTTTACTCAAATATAACCTGTTCTGTGCAGGTAAAACACACATAAACAGCACAGTGCTTTTACTAAGTTTAATTAATGATGCCGTTAATGTGTGTAAAGGTTCAGTCACTCAATGCTTTGTTTGCTGATAAGCAAGTGTTATAGGTTCAGGCTGTGTTTTGTTTTGTATATATACAATTAATACTGAGAGCATAGTAAACTACCAACCTATATGGAGAAAAAAAGTGCATCCTCATTAAGCTACCAGATGTTGCAATGTTGCATATTGCTAAAGTATAAGTGGAGCTCACACTAAACACAGTACTTGCCACTGTGGCCTATATAAGATGTTTTTTGCTGCATGCAAACTGACTGTATTGTTTTACTGTATATGCCATTGCTACAAACAAAATTGCTAAACAAACAATTGTTAATGGTGGCATATGGCTTTTTTACAGTACTGTATATCAGTGAAATGTACAGTGGGTACAGAAAGTATTTAGACCCCTTTAAATTGATCACACTTGTTTAATTGCAGCCATTTGCTAAAATAAAAAGTTCATTTTATTTCTCATTAATGTATACTCAGTATCCTACCTTGACAGAAAAAATAGACAGAAATTTTTGCAAATTCATCAAAAAGGAAAAACTGAAATATCACAGTAGAAGCAGCATTTTGAGCTAGTACAGCCATGAGTCTTCTTGGGAATGATGCAACAAGTTTTTTCACACCTTAATTTGGGGATTCTTTACCATTCTTCCTTGCAAATCCTCTCCAGTTCTGTCAGGTTGGATGGTGAACGTTGGTAGACTATAGCTATTATCAGGTCTCTCCAGAGATGCTCAATTGGGTTTAGGTCAGGGCTCTGGCTGGACCAGTCAAGAATGGTCCTTTGTTATTTTAGCTGTGTACTTAGGGTTATTGTCTTGTTGGAAGGTGAACCTTCGACCCAGTCTGAGGTCCTGAGCACTCTGGAAGAGATTTTCTTTCAGGATATGTCTGTACCCCATAGCATGATGCTGTCACCACCATGTTTCACTGTTGGGATTGAATAGGGCAGGTGATGAGCAGTGTCTAGTTTTCTCCACACATACCACTTAGAATTAACCCCAAAAAGTTTAATCTTCATCTCATCAGACCAGAGAATGTTATTTCTCATAGTCTGGGAGTTTTTCATGTGGTTGCTGGTGGAGAGCTGCAGTGATAGTTAACTTTGTGGAACTTTCTCCCATCTCACTATTGCATCTCTGGAGCTCAGCCACAGTGATCTTTGGGTTCTTCTTTACCGCGCTCACCAAGGCTCTTCTTCCACGTTTGCTCAGTTTGGCTGGATGACCAGGTCTAGGAAGAGGATTATGGAGGTCACTGTGCTCTTAGGAACCTTGAGAGCTGCAAATGTTTTTTGTAACCGTGGTCAGATCTGTACTTTGCCACAATCCTGTCTCTGAGCTCCTTGGGCAGTTCCTTCGACCTCATGATTCTCATTTGCATTGACATGAACTGTAAGCTGTGAGGTCTTATATAGACAGGTGTGTGCATTTTATAATCAAGTCCAATCAGTTCAATTAAACACAGCTGGACTCCAATGAAAGAGTAGAGCCATCTCAAAAAGGATAAGAAAAAATGGACGGCTTGTGAGTTAAATATGAGTGTCACAGCAAAGGGTCTGAATACTTATGACCATGTGATGTTTCAGTATTTCTTTTTTTAATAAATGTACAAAAGTTTCTACACTGTTTTTTCTGTCAAGATGGGATGCTGAGAGCACATTAATGAGAAATAAAATAAACTTTTTTGATTATAGCAAATGGCTGCAATAAAACAAAGAGTGAACAATTTAAAGGGGTCTGAATACTTTTTGTACCCAACTGTACTTATATACATATAAGTATACTGAAGGACAGTATATTATCCATATTATATCGTCCTCACCTCTTGGCGCAACTTGTTTCTGCTTTCTTCAACATCTGCACAATTGGTCACTGGGCAGTTATCTGAATTATACTCTCTTCTTTTAGTCGGTACATTATTGTAGCTGGAGGCCTTAAAACAAAGTTATATTTCAACAAAAAATGTAGGAACTTCTGCAGGTAGATTCTATGGCATAGAGTAACACTTGATATTTTACCTCGACAGGCTTTCTCATGGTTTGCGAGGTTGCGTCGTAGTTCAGCATGTCAAATGGATCGATCCACTCATCATCATCATCATCATTATAATTATTATAATTATGTTCCATGTTCCCGTAAGCGCCCGTAAAGACGCCACATATAAGCAGGAGAGTCAGATACGCGCTCTTAAACACAACTGACCCTCTCATTGTGATCAGACGTGACGAAAGTACTAGCAAATATTTCGTCGGTGATGATGATCAAAATGGTTCGACATGAGTTCGCAGCAACAGTACGTAAATGTTGCTCGTTTGTTCTAAATCCGTACGATCACCATTTAACACCACAATTAAGTAACACAAAACCAGAACCAACTGCAAAACTGAAACCAAAAGTTATGCTATGCTATTAAACCAGTGAACTAACCACGCCAAACTAGGTTAATCTAGAGTTATCTAATCCGTTTTAACTAAATGTTCAGTTAAAAAGAACTACCTAAAACAGAACTAATTAAAACGCATTTAATAGAGACCGTCACTACAAACACACAACACTAAACAATACACAAGCGTTTGCTTCTTCTTCTTCTTCTTTTAGTATTTTGGCGGTTGGCAAACCAACTTAAGGTGCATTTCCGCCACCTACTGAGCTG
>JAVSBV010116182.1:0-20291 GCA_033117975.1 Parotocinclus spilosoma
TAATATAATATAATATAATATAATATAATATAATATAATATAATATAATATAATATAATATAATATAATATAATAGGGTACAGGTAATATAAAGAATATATGACTTTTATATATGACTACGGTATATATGACTCGGTTCGAGTTAGACGGTGTATGGAACTTCGTAAATTAAAAATAAAATGGCATTTATTTACCAGGTACCAAACCTGCACACAATCATCCTGGAAGAACGTCCTTGAGACTGAAGAATATTAGACTCGGATGTACAACAAATATACTCAATATGCTTCATTAGTTTACACTGTTGAGTCAAGTCCAGTCAAGTTCTCCCAAAGGGCAGTTTGAGGTGACACAGAGGCAGACTGATTATGAGGTAAGGTTCTAAAACTTCCAAAAGCATGGACAGAGAACAGAGATCTCTATTGTTCTGCAAAGAGAGAGAGAGAGAGAGAGAGAGAAGAGAGAGAGAGACAGAGAGAGAGAGAGAGAAGAGAAGAGAGAGAGAAGAGAAAAGAGAGAGGGAGAGACAGAGAGAGAGAGAGAAGAGAAGAGAGCGAGCGAGAGAGAGAGAGAGAGAGAGAGAGAAGAGAAAAGAGAGAGAGAGAGACAGAGAGAGAGAAGAGAGAGAGAGAGAGAAAGAGAGAGGGGTGTTAGAGCTAAAAGAATGGTATGGGAACTGTCTTATCCCAGAGAGGAGAGGTTGCCCAGTTTTAAGCAAATGATTTCCAGTTTGTCTTTGATTCTTTGTCTTCCTGTTTGTAAGAAAGACACAGAACACAGACCTGAGGGTGGTTTTTCAAGTGCTCAAGAGTCAAAATTGTGTTTCAGGGGGAAATTTAAGGAACGTCTGGTTCTGTGTGTAGAAATGTCCTTGGCCAGTAGCTGATGTTGTTGCCAGGGAGACATTGTCCACATAAGCGAAACACTGATTTCATGGTTTAAAAAATCACTGTCTTGATCAAGCACACATTTCCAATTCCACGACTGGTGAATTACACAGTAGCTTAACCTACATAGCAACAGAGGTAGCTAGGAGAAATAGTCAGGACTGTTCGGGATGTGATAAGTCATCTGCAATTGAAAAGCAAAGCAGCTTTGTTACAATATTAGAGCAAAATTATACGTTTAATGGGGAAACATTACAACTGAAAGGATGTTACCCTGTTAGGTAGCCTCTAGACTGGATACCAGATTAGATATAGTTGGGCACGGAGACGCACAGGTTCCGTATGGCATCCTGTGGCACTTTTTTCCCAAAGATGTTGCAGCTGGGCCTGTAGATCCTCAACCCTCATATTTGCTGAAATCGGTGTCGCAGCTGGTCCCATAACTGCTCAAATGGTTGAGCATTATCCTGCTAAAAATGCCAGTTGGAAGCCCTGTCATGAGAGACAACAGGTGCTTGCAGATCATCCATTTTCCATTTAGTCTCTAAGCAGTCCCGGTTTCTTGTTCGCCACACAACTGCAAACGAAAATGATTATGCCTGGCTGTCAATGGCGGGACACATATTGAGTGCCCTGACCACAAATTTCCTTTTGCAGAGACAGGGGGGTGAAATGAAGATGTGTATGGACACCACATGTGTATGGATGGCGGTCAGTGGCACTGTGGGAGGTGCTCGTGTTTGTCAGCGTTGGAAGATCACTGCTGGTCTTTCTGAGCAGTCCGGAGTCTGTTCACTGTGTGTTTTTCTTCACAGAACAATTGCTCTCAAGACCCAGTGCCTGTAATCCTGTGCATATCTGCCTTAGACATAACTGCATGCAGAGTTTTGCAGCAACCGGACATTCCTAACTGGGTCTTAAGCCCAACTAGTGGTTAAGGTACTGGACCAGAAGGTCTTAGGTTCAAATCCCAACTCTGTCAAGCTACCACAGTTGGGTCCCTGAGCAAGGCCCTTAAGCCACAATGGTTTGGATTGTATGACTGTATGAATTGTAAGTCGATCTGGACTTTAAGTCATCTGCTGAATTATATAAATGTAAATGTATGTAAATGCAATAATCAATGTAGGATGATCTAACATACAAGCATGGTAACAACCTTTGTTCAAAGTCATTTCTCACTGGATGGGCTGATGATTCCTCACCCATGGGTGGGAATGATGTTGATCGGTGTGTCCAGAAGAGCAGTACAGTGCTGATGGAGACAGAAGAAGCTGAGAAATGTCTGCAAATAAATATCTGTTTTCAGACATTATGCCAATGCCACACCGGTGTTGCAATTTGTTGCTGCTAACATCAAACCTGAACATTTTGAAACGGAACCAATAGTTCTGTTTAAAGTTAGCCAAACCAGGAACATCAGACTAAGACTTAATTTGCCCTTTATGGTTCCTGTCATTCATTTTAGTAATTTGGAACAAACACGTCACGCTGTAGTGGAACAGGTGGCACAACAGTAAGATCTAAAAGAGGCAGAACTGTTCAGCATTTAGAGGGCATTTCGATTGCTTTGCGTTTGACGCGTGCAGGGTTCATCTAGAGATGAGAACTGTAGTAATCCATTATCTGAAGGAATGGAATGCTTAAGGATTACTCCCACGTGTAAAGATCTTAATCTTCCAGACTGCTGATGAGGTGATGACTGACTGAAAGGAGTCAAATTAGCCAGGCACTAACGTGTTCATATCATGCTAGGAACGAGTGTATTACACATGTATCTTTATCATACTTGTTTGAACTTGACATTGTCATCAGTAAAGCTCATTTCCATGAACTTTGGGTCTATTTTAGTATTATTTTTTATCAGATCTTCCATGTCCAAGTGGAAACACAACCTGGCTCTTTGCACTCACCGTGCCTAATAAATCAGGTGACGACAGTGTTTAGTTATTCATAATCATTTATTGTGTAAATAGCATGGTGTTACTTTTTACTTAAATAGAATGAACGTTCTATGTACACATATATGTAGATATCCTGTTTAGGTGCATTTTCATTTCTATTTAGTGTAAATAGTACGATGTAGGCCTAGCACAAATAGTATAGTACTGGTATTTACACTACACAGACACATTTTTATCATCTATTAACATATTACCATATTTTATGTTGTTCTATTTTTTGTGGTAATAATCATGGAAAATGCAATAAACTTTATACTTATTATTGGTATATTGGATTAAAACTCTAGCTAGATTGAAAGATATTATTCAATGAACAGGATTTTTTTTAGCCTCAATATTACAACCCCACAAACCAAGCTTTCATTACCATAAATGACATGCAGAAGTTGGTAAGGAAGACAGTACTGATTACCTTTGCTCTGAGACATGCATATATTTTTGCAGTTTTGTTTCCAACTGAGGGTTTATGCAAAAAAATAGTTATGGTCATGAACTTTTTAAGCTGAAAGAAATGTTATTGGATTTTTAAGTAAATATGTGTGGGATCTAATTTCACAATTAACAAAGTATAAAAAAAAAACAACAAATGGCCAATGAGGATACGAAATCTGTACAGTGTCCAAATGTAAGCCCTAACTGCTTCAGCTGGTCCAAGCAGTGGGTTTGTAAACGGGACATGCATGAGATTCATTCCTAATCCCCTTATGTTTCTAAGTATAAAAAGGGAGATGGAAATTGACAGCTTGACAAACGTCATCATACATAGAAGAGACAGAGGGGAGAAGCAGGTGAGATGTGCAGTTTGGTGTACAATCGATTTTGTATTAAAAAAAAAAAAAAAAAAAAAGGATTGTTCAAGCCACATTCAAATTTAAATGGGTCTATAATTTGCTTTCTTGTAAGCATTTTTTGTAAGCAGATTTGATTTCAGTTTGCTTTAAAGTTTGACTTTTCATTTGAGTCTGAAGTTGTGGTTTGGGCCAAATTAAGAAGTACTCCTAGTGGAATGTTTGTGCTTTTACAGAATGTATCCTATTGATACTACAAATACTGACAATCTAATTTAGCATTAACTAATGAAAAGTGATGCACTTGAGCTCTGTTCAGCATGCTTGTTTATTGTCGGTTCTAATGGGAATTATTATATATTATTATATTATATATATATTATATATTATTATATTATATCTCACTGGCCATGAAAGCTGAGAAACACAGAGTCACTGGGGGAGTCGATTATAAAGATCTTTTGTTATTATAGAAAGTCAGAGGTGATTGTGTGATTGTGGAGTGTTTTCAGGATTACAACCCAAAATGTATTTTCAGAATGCATATAAATCTTTCTAATTGCTTTTTATAGCCACAGTGTTAAGCTTTAGGGCAAGAAAGTAAAAATACATGAAAATGTTACATGTAAAAGCATGGATATTAAGTGGGGATTTTATACCCCAGTGAACTAGATTTTGAAATGCGACTCCACGTCAACCAAATTTTTCACCAAACAATTTCTTAACAGAATTTGTTTTAGGACAGCAGGGCAGTTGAGGAATGAGTTATGGAATGTAAACCTATAAAAGGATCATATTAAGAAAAAGTAAGACTTTCAGTACAACCAATTCTACTGTAATTGTTTGTATATAGAGATCACATCAGGCTTGTTTGCTTCGTATTATGAACGCTAGCAGTGAGTGTTGTTGAAGTGACTGAGATTGCTAATAAGATGCTGTGTTTTCAACCTTTTGCCGTCTGTTTGAAAGTAAGAATTAGGCTAATAATATATACTGCTCATAAAAATACATTTGTGAGCAGTGTATATTCGGTAAATTCAAGGATTAGAAATAAGTTAACCTCAATATTGTAATTGTGATTACACCCCTTCAATGCCTTCATGAGATGTTTTTGGCTCAGCACACAAAGAGGAATCGTACTTCCTTACACCTTCTAATGAAGTCAGACAGCTCAAAATGCTAAGACAGATGAATTCCAACTATAAAGAATCATGATCCCAAATGGCATCCCAAAAATAATTCATTCATTCATTTTCTCATCTGCTTAATCTTGGTGAAGATCGTAGGAAAGCCAGGTCCTAGATGGCAAGGCAGGAACAACCCTAGACAGGGCATCAGTCCATCATAGTGCACACACACACATACACATACACATTTCTTTAATATGTGGGAGGAAACTGGAGTACCACAGAACCAGAGAGTAGTAATGAACCCACAAAGACATGAGAGGACCAGTATACTCCTCACAGGCGAGTGTGTTCAAGGTCGAGATTGAATCAGGTATGCTGGATTTAAAAAACCAAATTCCTTCCTGTGTGAAATCATAGCAGTGAAACTATTTGCTGCTCTTTATCTTAATGGATCTTGGATCTGCATAAACGTTCCATTTCTCTTTTTTCATTGAGGAAGGCACCCACAAAAATGGGGAATTAGACATGAGAAACAAGACACACACACACGTTAAGATTTTAAACAAGCTGGAGAGGTGAAACTAAGGCCAGAATGCAGATATGGGAAAGTCCTATAGTCCTAAAGTATATAGGCTTATTTCAGTATGCCCAAAACCAGGTGTTAACTTTTCAATAAAAACAATGTAGATGGAAAAAACAATGGCTTCCTCCATCAGAATATTCACTTTTCTCTCATATTCACCATTTATATTATGAAGCTTTGAAGCTTTACAGAGTGTATAGGTCATTTACAAATCCGTCCTTGACCTTGGCGTCATCCTTTAATCTAATCCATTAAGATCTTTGCATGCAGGCAGTCCACTGAGCAAATCTCAATATCATCCACAAGCTGGCATAACATGAACATCGAGGTGCCCAAGCCTGAACACAAAGCTGGCAGCAAGATGGCAACCAAGGGGCCAGGGTCTCCACGTAAGGGCCAACCCCGCTTCAAACAGAGATCCACCCGCCAATTCAAAAGCAAACCTCCCAAGAGAGGAGTCATCGGGTAAGTCATAACATTTAATGCCTGGATGCTTTGCAATTTTTGACATTAACCAATATGTTATATGTACTTAAAAATGTCTTATATGTTTAGTTATATGACTTTTTTCCCTCTCTTTTAATGAGAGACAAAATCAGCTAGCACTTAAATTATCCCCCAGTGTTACGGTTGCAAACACTGCCAAACACTTGTCAGGTTGCACATGGTATTTTATTTTAAACAATAATATTAAAAATCTTCTATAATATTTTGAACCAAATTTACCGATTCGTTAAGTTGTTTTCTGCCTTCAAGACTGCGATTTTATTTCTTGTCAGCAGGTGTCGCAAGGGTTTGCTCGTACTAGTGTTATGTCATTCAGACGTTAAGAAGATATATTTAAAAATAAGCGTTTTTATTTCCTATTATAATTCTTAAGACTTCAGTTAAAGTGACTGGGTGATGATTGGATATTGTAAGAATGTATTTTGTCTTCATTTTCAGATTTGGTGATGAAATTCCTGGAATGGAGGGACTAGGAACTGGTACATGTTGTTTTAAATCAGCTCCTTAATTTAATAAATATAAAGTGCAAAATCTTTTCACACTAGATTCAAAGTAAAGAGTGAATATTTGTTCTCTTTTGTAGATATTACAGTGATCTGCCCGTGGGAAGCATTCAGTCATCTGGAGCTGCATGAATTGGCTCAATATGGCATCATCTAACCAAAGCATCAGAAACCACTACAATATGTTTACCAGAAACCATTGGATTTCAATCTGTGCTCACCTCAGATGATAGAACATTGGACGAGAAAAGCCTACAAGACATGATTTTTCCAGTGTATTATGCAGTTACTGTTGTTACCAGATTTAAATACTTAGACTTAAAGGCTCTAAACTTTTCCCAACCCATTTAAAGGAGATTTTTACTCCGCTATTTTTATACCAAGCCTTCCTGCCGCTCCAAGTTTCTAAACTATATTTACTTTGTAATGAACTAAGTTTCCTGGGAAAAAAGCACCTTTGATTTTTTTTTTGACTTTTTACACTCTCCCTTTTTCTCTATTCCTCTGTCTTATGCCATCCACCCACTGTGTGCACAGCTCCACTGAGAGAGGAGGCCTGAAGGTTATTGAGTGCCTCTGTACGACTCATGTCCGACCTTTTCACCAGTAGGCAGACTTTTACAATGATCAGACTACACTTTCTGTATCTGGATGCTGGAGGGCTAGCAAAAGGGTCTGAAAACATAAAAAACAACAACAACAACCAATCAGCACATAACAGCTTCAAGGGGAGAGCTCAGCTCTTTAAAGATTTCAAACAATTTGAAGTATTTCTCAGAAACATCACCAATGTTTCCTATAAACATGCAGTAATGGATTTTATGGAGGCATAGCAAATTGACTTAAATAGAGTTTAAATAGATTTTGTTAAACGTACCGAATTTACTGAAAGTAAATTCAAGTAAAATGAACAAAATACACACTTACTGTAGGTAGTACATATAATATTTGCTTTTATTTTTATACATTTACATTTATACATGAGTAATGCTGCTCAATAAAAAAAACATGTTATTAGTAGCCAAGAGCCTTAATCACTGAATCATTCCCATCCATTTATATATATAAATGGGATACTGTGGTGTAGTGATATTGACTACATGGACACATGCAGTGCTGTTGTTGCATCCCATAATTCCATCATCCCATTATTGCATCTAATCATGGTAACACTTATAATTAACACATCTTACAAATACCTGATCCTGAAACACACTTGCTGATTTGGCTGCTCTCTCACTGACTCACTTGGTTGCATGCTGGTTCATCTCTCTGCACGCTGGTACAGCACCAGTGTATCTTCCAGTGTAATACATGGGTTAAATAATAAAGAAAACCACCTCATCAGATCCTAGATATATCGAATGGTATGTGGCAAATACCTGTAATAATATGCCAAAATAATTCTATCTTTGCAAAATGATGTATTTGTTTAATTCTAATACCTTTACGTTCACAGTAAGCTTCTGAACACATATAAACCCTTTTTTTGTACTGCTAGCATTATGAATGTATTTTTTATTCTATCATTAACAAATGCAATAATGTGAACTGAGCCCTTGCTTTGCACTGCCGCTGAAATGAAACCTGTTTGATAAACATAACTAAAGCCCTGACTGTTTAGGATCTTTGGTGAGTCTTTTATATAAGTAATAATCGTTTTCATGGCTTCAGGTTGCCATAAGAGGCTTGTCGAGAATCAGGTGAGTGCTGTGGTTGTGTCTGCTGCCTTGTCATGCTTCTCTACTGGAAGACCAACAAGCCTCAGCAACACTGAAATGACATAAGCACTAAATGAAGCTTGACTAAAGTCAGCGTGTGTGGTAACAATGACAAACCACATTAGGCCAACTGCTTCTAAGAGCAATCCTGTGGATCGGAGGCTTTGCACCCTATGAATTCCAGGATAGGCTCAGGAATGCCCTGCGGTCCTGATCATAATATGCATGGTAAACATGGGAACTCCATAACCACATCCTAACTAGAGTATGTAAACGATATGGCAATGCAAAGCCTGGTACAAAGTATTTATCGTCAATTATCGCGCTGATTATTGCAGAGTTAGGGAATTTACCGTTAAGAAGCTTTATGTAACAATGTTTTTAAAGGATTACTTAAGGGACGTTCAATAAGAAATTCCTTAGGTAACACTTAAAGTGCTGCTTATGCAAAACACTTAACATTAAGACATATCCTTTGCTTTGCTGTGTATATTCTCTTCATTAAGAAAATTAATAAAGCATGTCATTTGACCGGAGTTGTCCAAACTATAGTATTATGCTGTATATTATGAATTCATAAAATACTAGAATGGCACTGCTGGAGAAGATTTGTCAAATTGCTTGAGAATTGGTTTGACTTTAAAAACCAGCCATTAAAATGACAAAGAAATCTGTTCATTCATTCATGTACAAGCTCAGAGTGGACTATAGGTGAGGATACATCTTAGAGAGAACGCCACTTACAACTCTACAACTCTAAGTTCACAAAACCGTGGGGCTGGGTAGCCTAGTGTTTAAGGTACTTGACTCCGGACCTGATGGCCCAGGGTTTAAATCTGCCAAAGCTGCCACAGTTGGGTCCTTAAGCAAGGCCCTTAACCCACCATTGTATGGATTGTAAGACGCTCTGGATGAGGGTGTCTGCTAAATGCTGTAAATGTAAATATAAACTTACAGTAGTCATTTCACTTACTTCATTTACTAGCGTGTCTTTGGGAAGTTAATGAGGAGCCTGAGTAAATAAAGGAAGAACATACCAAACTCTACACACAGTGATCTGATATCAGGTCCCTAGAGCTACCTGCTGAGTTACTATCCTTACAGCGTTACACTTCCCTGTGCCAAGCCTGTGCTTTGTTCCAGTGGATCCTGTCCAAAAGCCGTGCAGTCATGGTCAGTGTAAGGATCTGGACTCCCAGCAGGACCACTGCCACTATGCCTAGGAGCTCAGAGTGCTGATCAATCCAGCGTGCAATACCGCCCACACAACCCCCAAGAAAGATGGTGCTCTGAGCGGTGAACTCGTCCAGCCGCTGAGCGCCGATGCCACACTGCGAATTCCACACTGTACCGTTCTCCAGCGGATCCACGCAGCATGACGGGGGAACGCCGCACGCCTGCACGCCTGGAGACGAGCAGTTATAGTACCTACAGAGAACGTGAGAGAGAATGGGTGACCATACATCACTGCTGCTGACATCTCTGCTTACCTTTTCTCTAACTTATTAAGGTGTAGGAACAAGACTGTAATGCTCAGAAACGAGTACGTTTTGGGTATGTGATAATAAAGGCGTGGCTATAAGATAATGACTGTATAAGGAAGAGAATTCATCTATTTTCAGACACATTTATAAGTCATTCTAAATATCAGACCTGTTGAAACATCTGGATAACTGCAAATTTTGTGATAAGGCATTGTTGACAATATACACTTTAACAGTGTTTATGGACCTGGATATGGACATTTGCCTGAGAACACCAAGGTTTGAACATTAATTTAAACCCCAACAGGAGGGTTAAACGAGTAAATATTAAAGCTGACGGTTTAACCACTCACTTGAACCCAACCTTATACCCTTTCATTGACTGTGGCTGCCTTTCTGCCCTGTTAAATATCTTTATAAACTATGTGTACAAAAGTATGTGGACACCCCTTTTAATTAATCTGCTGGACACAGCAATATCTGAAGACCTGATGGCCTTTGTTTTTTGTTATTTTATTCAATATTTAATTTACTCTATTGTCTTATTATATGCTATAGTTTTATATTCTCTATTTCATTATGCTCTTCATATGCTTGCATTTTCTCTAATATATGTGATCTACATATTGTTAGATATATTCATTATTGTTTTACACATATTCCCCCTTTAAAAAATATATAAATACAGTATTTATATGTTAATTTAAACTATTAACATAATTGTATTCATTATATATAACCAGAATTAAATTAAGTTATATAGTTAATACAAAAAGGTCCCTTTTTGAGTCTTGGTCCTCCCAAATTTTCTTCCTCGTCACTGTCAGCCTAGGCTTGCTCATTTTGAGCTTGGGCTTAGATAATAGAAGATAATATAAAACTGGAAAGCTGTTTTGAGACAATGCTATACAATAAAAAGCACCAGGCAGTGATATAAATACTTGTGATTTTGACTGTTGACTTTGTTGAAATTTGGGTTGCATGGTGGGTGCATTTTTGATTGAGAACAGTGCCCCTTTGTCCCCCATGACTAGGTAAAAGCAGGGCTAAATCTCCTTGGGCTAACAGTATCAGTAGAATGGGTTATATTGAACACCTCAGTGGCTCTCAATATGACGCTTCAATAGAGTTATATGTCCACAAAAAATCCCTTTGTCAACTTTCTTTCCAATAACAGTGAATAATATAATGGTTTGCCACTTTGATAGAAAGGTTTGTTGGCTTACACTGAGCCGTGACCATAACATGATTAGACTGGGAGCCAGTGCTTATTGTTCTCGACCTCATGGCATGCCCAAAGTCTAGTGGAAAGGCTTCCCATGAAAGTGAAGACTGTTATACAGTAGTAGCACCAGGGGGACAAATTACAGTTAATCAAATTAACATAAATGTTTTGGCACCTGTATTAGCATTTTTACTGCCGGAAATATTATTCATGGCATAATTTGATGTTTTGTTTCATTCAATACCATTCAATATACGTGTTATATTATAAAAAGGTGATATTGTTCTGGAAATTAGCTTTTCAAGTAAATTCATTCCCTCTTGGTTATGTGCAGCCAGCGAGGGATGTTCATTTATCTATATATTCATATTATCTATATATGCATTTCTACAGTTTCTACAGTGTTTGTACAGTGCTTATAACTTTGTGTTTCCTGGTCATATTAATTAACCATTAACCTTTCAATACTATTAAGCTCTATTCAGCTATTTTTGTTTCTCATATCATACACTACTCACAAAAACTAGGATATATTTGATTATGATATATTTCATTTTGAAATATCCCATCATTTTTGTGATCAGTATAGCTGGATTTTCTTGTTTAAGAAAAACGCTATGTAAACGAAAAACAGCAGTAGCAACCAGACAAATGAGAAAACAAAGTGAGTTTGTGCCCTTACTGGTTGACCTCCCAGTCTCGATATGTATCCACCCCGCAGCACTGCAACCCAGTCTGGATCTCATCGGTGAGGAACCGCAGGTCCAGGTCATCCTGGTAGCGTATCATGGCCGTCAGCATGGCTGAGCGCAGCACCCCCGTGATCTGGTCCTGCAGGCTGTAGGCCAGGATGGCTACCAGGACCTGAGAAGCTATAAGAACCAGCAGTATAGCTGAGAAGATCCTCAGCAGGAACCGGTTCTCCCTTAGCACCCCCACGCAGCCTGTCAGACAGAGGATGGAGAGCAGCAACCCCAGAGATATGAATACCAGCATGGGATCAGTGCCAAGACCATCCAGCTTCTCTTGGGCAAAGGACTCCTTGTTCAACAGACCCCAGAACCCGAGGCACAACGTGGCCAGACCCAGGGCACTGAAGAACAGGTTGGTGGTAAACAGGATATATTTCAGAACGAGATCGGTCAGGCCTGACAGGCTGCAGGTCTGAGGAGTGGGAGTCCTCCAAGAAGGCTGTTCGGGTTGCTCATCGTGGCTGGATGAGTCAGTTATGCTCTCTGAACTTTCATCTGTGCTTTGGTATGAAGCGTTCTTCAGAGTGGTAGCCTTGTCATGAAAAGGATATAAAATAGGAGTAAGAACATTTGTACTCTTCTCTGCTTCACTTCTTAAGCCTCATGTGCTCTTTGGGTCAAAATAAATGCTTTATTAAAACAATACTAGTCAGTACATGTTTACCAAATAAGCCCTAGCCACAGTATACACTTACTTGTCACTTTATTAGGTATACCTACTTGTTTTTTCACTCAGTGTCCAATTTAAAAGCCCCAGTTACCATATACGAACACTTTGTAGATTACAATTACGTACGTACTTTCTTAGTCTCCCTAACTCCCTTCTTTAATGGTCAGGATCACCACGGGACCACCACTGATCAGGCAAAATTTGGTTGGTGGATCATTCTTAGCACTGCAGCGACACTGATGTTGTGGTGCAGTGTTGCTGGAGTCCTTTCACTCTGTGTTCACTAACTCTGCACTCCATTTAACAAATCTAACCTTAAGCTCGACCTTGTAGACGTAAAGTCAGAGAGAGCAGCTCATCTGATATTGCACAGTTTGTTAGTCCTAATCTAATTCTTCATCAGTGCTCACAGGTTGCTGTGTACAGGATGCTGGTGGCTGGACATTTATGGTTGAAGGTAGGTGTACACTCATGCACAATATACACTAAAACACCGCATTGATCCACCAACCAAATAGTGTCTGATCTGTGACAGTCCTGTAGGGTCTGACCAGCATAAAGAGGCAGAGTTAGAATGCCTTTATATGACTTTAGGCCTATAGGATAGTGAGTGTAGGAGCAAGGAGGTGTACCTAATAAAAATAATCAGTGAGTGTATACTATGGACAGTAGGACTTCTCATAAATGTAATTGTAATTGCATTAGGTAGGTTGTATTGCTACATAATAATGGCATAAGTATCAGAGGTTGAAACCAAGAGACAGTACTGTAAATACCTTTTGTACGAGTGGTCTGTGCTCTTCATCTCGCACTGCTGCATTCTGTTTCCTAAAAAAAGTAATCCCCCGCAAAAGCAACCAGCTCATCTCACTTTGCCAGCAGATGACTCTCTGTGGAGATTCGGATGCAGAAGAGACCTCAAGTGTAAGGAAAGTAGTTGAGAGGTTGATCATTCCTGTATCATGTGAGAGTCACAGTGCTGGGATTAGAGAAAGAGAGTGTGAGGTTTCCCGTTGGCCTGTAGGCTAAGTCCCAGACTAATATTCAACTTTACATGTCAGTGGTGTGTGTGTGATATTCAACAAAGTCTAAATAAATTTAGTTGTAACTCATATAGACATTTTGAAATGCTTGAAGCCATTTATCACCAGGCTTTAATTTGCCTTTAATTAATATATTTTAGTGAAAATGTCATTTACTTTTAATTTGGGTATCACATTGTAAAAAGAACTATATCCAAACCAGGTACTATGAACAATGTGAATACATCTAAATGTACATATAATGTGAGTCGAAAGTCACAGGACACGTTGCCTGCTGCATTATGGACTTTTCGCAAAGGCGGCTAAAACCATTGTTGAGATTTCTTTGTTGGTTGCGGTTCGTCGGATGATCACTACGTGGCTTGTCCGGCAGTCCTGGTTTCTTCGAATTTGGCTATAAGGGATTTAAATTGGCCGTGTGAAATTGGTGATCTTTCTGGGTGTCGGTTGCTGAAGTTTTCAGCCATGATACGGCAGCTGTGTTCACATCAGAACCTGTGATTAAACAAAAGTATTAATATTTCTGTGTTCAGAACTTTTGAACCACAAAGTATATCCGATCTCAACAATTGATTTCTGAGACAATTCTGGTCTTCTTTGATATGCTACATGACCACCTTCAATTGGGTCCCCTTACCCATTACTTCCTGGGTTTTTCAGATATGTCACCTTCTTTTTTGTTTCTGACTCATCCTGTATTTTAGCCCTCCTAGCCCAAGGCTTAATTTTTCTTACTTACAGGACTTAAAAATAAAAATGATTTACCAGAAATGTCTAGAAGTTAAATTCATCTCTTAGAAGAGTAGAAGTCTTAAAATATCTGCTATGATTGTACTTAAGTATTAAAAGTAAATTTCTGATATTGAATGCACTTACTTTTAACTTGAAAGTAATAGTACAAGTAAATGATGTTAATAAAAAGCAAGCAGCCAGATTTTTTTTAACTACTAAACCAGTTCATGGTTGCTTGGCACCAAGGTCTAACTTGCAGTACATGGTCCAATCCGAGACCCAGCTAGTGACAGGGTCCATCACAGGAGACATGCACACACACAAACTCACACTAGGATTCTTTAGAGAGACAAGCTGACCTAAAATGTGCCTTTGTATTGTGAGAAGAAACCAGAGGACCAAGAGAAAACCCACACAAACCATAATGGATTGGCATCCCGTTTAGGAATTACTTTCATCTGTATCCAGTGAATTCTGGGATAGGCTCTGGACCTGGGTCAAACCAGAAACTTTCACAAAGCAAAGTCCATAACTGTCCAAACATGAAATCAAATCAGTTTATTCCCTTTAATTTACATAATGAAACCATAGATCTGAAAATAGTTACAGCTATCCTCGGAGGCTGTCCAGAGGAACGCAGGTCTGGGCTGTGCCTGCACTGTTCTCACACTGGAAGCGATAACCTAATGTGGTAGGTATTTTAGGAATTAGATGAAAAAGATCTGCTAATCTCCTTGTGTAGTCAGGCCAAAGATTACTTGAACGAAACACAGACTGTTCCACTGCGACTCACAAAACTGATCACTCTTATTAAAATCAAAAAGCAGTAGAAAGAAACATTAGCATTGTTACTACTCAATTTACAACCAAGAACCTAGGTGATTAAATGAGATAATTAGGTATAAAATGGAACAGGAGTGTTCTGTTATCTTATTCTGTCCTGTACCAGAAAATGATTCAGCAAATATAAGTGTCGTTTATCGACCATCCGATCAAGGACCTTCCACACTGAGGTTCTAACAATTATAATAAATCATAATAGGAACAATTATAGGAATTAAAAATCATTTTTTAAACTCCAAACCTTTTGGCCATAAACAGCCAGATTAATCTGCAGAAGAGAGTTATATTTTATTTCTTTGTATATTAAAAAAAAAACAATTAATGACCTTTATTGCATTTACCTTACACGTCATATAGTCGCTTGCTTGTTAGCACATTTGGACTACAGACTGAACTAGAGACTGCAAAAAAGATGTATATTAGGAAATGAAATTCAGGTGACCAGAATAAACATGAAATTGCTTGGGTTTATACAGCATGAAAATAATTACATAAAAAGTAAATGTAAGGCACATTGCATTTTTTTTTTCAAATTTGCATTTTCCATATTATTCCAATATTTGTCTGAATTGGGGTTGTAACAGTAAGTTAATTCAGGACTTAATGGCCAAATACACAAACAGATTATGAAAATAAATTCACAGCCTTTTAAAATACTGTTTCCACTACTTTTCACAAGTACAAACTGTTACCACATTTTTATACAATAGCTCAGAGACAGTAAGTAATTGAACCACGATTTAATATAGGACTGACTGACTGGTTTAATTTCCTGTGTGTCATGCGCAGTCCAATGGTCTTTCACACTGTTGCATCATGTGTTTATTTGGTGTATTGGAACAGTCAAGATGTCGTGCCATTATGTCATTACTATATTCAGGGTTATCTGCATGAAGGATTACACTTTTAATGGCCTTTAAATGCAGGCAGCAGGGATACACAACGACACAACCCAAAATCCTTCAGACTCTCTATCATATTTGTGCACAAATAAGGGCTTCTTTTTAGTTTAGCAAATCCAGGTTGTACAGTAACAATTGTTTAAGGTCCACGATTACATAATTAATTGTTCATATTGAGCAGATGTTATTGGAGCAGAAAAAAAACGTATATAGGTATACAGAAGGTAAGTACGTTTCATTTTGAAATATCCCCTAATTTTTGTGAGCAGTATTCATACACTTTACACATGACATAAGAGATTATCAGTATTTTCTCCTAGCTCAGACTCTGTAGGAAGGTTCATCCATAAGAAAATAAATTCAATGTAATGAAGTAGAAGGTTGAGAATCCAAGAGTAGAGAATGTAAGAGCTAAAAGGTGATATTACTAAAAACTGTAAGACAGGGATTGAACAAAGGAAATGAGGACATGCTTTACTATGGGACACTCCAATTCTTTACAATGGCCATGTCTGGACTCTGGAGTGTTCTGAAACCGAAAAACTGATCTAGCCTTGGAGCTGAATTTTTATATACACTACTCACAAACATAAGGGGGTATTTCCTTTTGAGTTATCCCCTAATTTTGTGAGCAGTATATAACACACACACACACACACACACACACACACATTTCACACATATACACATATATATAAAGAAGATCCGTGAAGTAGAGACGCTATATTTATTATAAGTATTTCAACATTATTTTAGCGGTAGAACTTGCAGAACGTTTGGGTAACATCGTAGGGTTTGAATGAATTCAGTCTACAATGAAAGTTTCACAAACAGCGAACACAAAACCGCAGATAAAAACTTGTCATGTCGGCAAATAGAGACTCAGGCGGCCGATGCTCTAGTGTTACTTCTCTTTTTTGGTGAGTATTGTGAGTAACTGTTGAATAATGAAGCAACACACTGAAGTAATGGAACTGTTCTCTTTACTTAACACACCATACATCACTCTCGTATCACATATGCTCCGTCCTTATTGAGCTTACAGCACCAAAATATCCTACACATTGAGTAGATACAACGGCTATGTACTGTAAATCATCATATGAGTTATAACATTCCTTTATTGTTAGAATTCATTATTTTTTATACATCTTGTGCTTGTTGTGTAATGTAAAAGTCCTGCAAAAACCCATGAAACAGCGAAAATCCGCGATATATTTTTTCCATCAATATTTTTTGAAAACCCGCGATGCACCGAGTCCGCGAAAGGTGAACCGAGAAGTGGCAAGGGAACTGTGTGTGCGCGTGCGTGAGTGCGTGCGTGTTAAGGGAATTATAATTCCAGACCATCTGCTCCTCTCTGCAGGTAACAGCACACCTGGAGCAAGAAGTCGACAAACTGCTGCTCGCTTCTCAGAGGACTGCTCAGAGACTTCCAGTCTGGAGGAAGGCGAGACAAAAACACACAAAACGGCACACTAATCAGCACCATAACACACATGCACACACTTGTTCACTGCTCACATCTACTGAACTAAAAGCTCACGGGTCTTGGCTTCATTTATACATTTGCTAGTTGCTATATGTAGGGTAGAAGAGTCAGAAAAAAACCTGAGTTCACAGCTGCTACATGTGGATTTAAATTAGCAATGAATTCTACAGCTGAGCAGGTTAAAGGATGAGTTTAGCCATGGTATTAAGTGTAAACAGTATTTCCCTTGAACCCAACTGCAGATGATCATTTAACACCAGTTTTCTTCTTTAGTTTTGAACTGTAGCTTTGACGATAAAGTAAGGAATACAGTAGAGATGCTAAGAGTTTAAAGATATTAAGTTCACTATTTTCCACTGTAGAGTGGGAAGTTAAAATGCTTATTATTACTTTAATGTGATTGCCATCAAAGTTTATAAAGAATAAGAGACATTTTAACAACTTTGGCACCCTATGGCCTTTTGCAATGAGTCCTTTTTTTTGTAAATAACAATTTATTTGGATTCAAATTAAGTACAATAAAAATACACCAATATATACAACAAAAATACACAGATATAACAAAACCCATTTTCCACACATTAAACAAGATCTTGACTGCACTGTACCACCTCTCCTCAATCTATGAATCCTGCTGCACACCCCATAGGTGTTTATAGCCCAGTCATTTTTATGCCACGCCATCTACTAAATAATTAAATTACTGCCACCTTGCCATGCAGGGTAACTCTCATGTCTTGGCCAGGGAGCTTATATATTTGCACAAACGTGTGTTGTCTGTGTGTATTTATATATACATATGACATATATGTATATATCTACAGTCCAATGTAATTATGTCTGTGTATGTGCAATTCTAATGCTCTCTTTTTGTGTAAACTTATGATCTCATCTAGATCTCGACGTGTACGGGGTCTCCAGCTCAAGAACACATGGTGTAGGAAACACAGGACATTGGTGTGTTTTACATGCTGATATCATTTGGACTTTTCCATCAATGCTTTTTAATTGAGCCTTATTGGTTACCTGAATGTCTTCCTTCCCTGTTCGTGTAGCAGTAGCAGTAAGCAAAACGTGGATGGTGCCCAGTGGGAGTGCAGCAGGAGGATTGTCCACGGGGAGGTGACCACCAGGAGACGTAACACACAGCCCTGTGAGACAGAACCAGCACAGGTGAGCTCATTAAATACACGTTACTGTATAAAATACTGCTGCCACCACGTCTCCATCTCCATACATCCATCCTACCTCTGGTTACCTGTGAGCTAGGAAATCTAAAGCTCTGTTCCACCCCACAGGAGTGTGTGGACCCAGCAGGTGTACCGGCTCAGAACTGCACTGAAGAGAGGACTGCTCTGAAGACCAAAGCCAGGTCATCAACCAAAAGGTCCGGCACTGACACAGCAAAATAAATGCAACTACAATGTAGAGTTTTGACATGGTGACTGTCCATGCATCATTTCACTCTCCACATTATTTCCATTAAAACAAACCGAACTGTTTTTGATTTTTTCAATGTAGTCTGTAGGCTGCAGTCATTGAGAAATCCAGTGAGATAAACAATAATATTTTGTGTGCAGGCGCGTTCCTAAAGCATTTATTGTGGTGTGTATTCGAAATAAAACGTAATTGATTCTCCTATAAAAAAAAACCCAGAAAAAATAAACAGTTCCTGGTCATTATCGGATCCTTGAAATAATATGGCAAGAAAAAGAAAACAATAAACGTTTGCCTGAAGTGCAGGCAAGTTCTGTTAAAGTTCTGGTTTGTTCCAGTTATAAATACTACTCTAAAATCTCAATAATCATCTCAAATGAATTGCTCTACAAGCTCAGGTTCAAGTTCAATTTTCTGAAGCTTAGTTTGTTTGCTATTTCTGTTCATCTCCGCTCTCTGATCCAGCCTGAGCTTTGGTCTTTGATCTGTTTTGGCTGAAAACAACACTTTTGGTGCTCCAGAAATTTCAGTTCACATCTAGTAGTAAGAATTATGTAGCTATTAATGCTTTGTCATTTTGTTTGAGTATTTTGGATGATTACATTTACAGTACAGGTACTCCCCGTTTTGTCCCAACCTGCAGTATTTCGACAATCAAATAATAAGCATTAATACACGTTCGGCAGAAACCTTAGAATTTGTCATTTGCAGAGTCCCGTGCTGAAGGAGTGCATTATGTAGGGAGTCACGTGGTGGGAGTGAGGGGCTGTGGGAAAATCTGTGATCCCAGTTGTGTTTTTAGCATATTTAATGAACGCTGCGTTAAGATTTATACATTATATATTTACCCTCTCGGTTTATGATAAATGTACTTTTTGTTAAGTGTATCTCCATTGTAAATCAGGAACTACATGTATTTACATGAGACCGTCTCACATGCTGTACGTTGTTGTTATTTACACAGATATGACATGTTCATGTGTCCGTCCAAAAAGTAGATAGGGATTATAAAATCAGAGCCAAGTTCTAAAGCACAGGACACAGCAACCATGCTGTAACACATAATGAACAGATGAATTATATTTGAACTTATCGCACTAATATTTACTATTATACTTATCTGAGTGTAATGATTTTTTTTTTCCTAACTCAGCTCTTAAAAGCTTTGAGTAACTGCTGCTTAAAATTAAGCAATACTAAGGCCTTTATGCTTTACAGGGACAGATGCAGGCGTGTCACCGCCGGGAAAGTCTCTGTAACCAACGGGATTCAGCGAGCTTCTACAGTACAGATGATGAACCCGACCATGTGTAAGGGTGAGTGTGTGTATGGGTGTGTGCTACATAACAAGGGAACTTTGTTCAACTTTTGAGTTCATAGGTCTGCACACACTTGGATCAGGATGCACTGGCTTTATCTGTATGCTATTGTAATTTTGCCACAGTCGTCTTTGAAGACGTGTTTGTGTGTGTGTGTGTGTGTGTGTGTGTGTGTGTGTGAGCCAGTATAAGTGAGGAACCCATGTGTGTTGTAGTTCCATGTGCATTGTGTAAGCCTGTGTGTGTGTGTGTGTGTGTGTGTGTGTGTGTGTGTGTGTGTGTGTGTGTGTGTGTGTGTGTGTGTGTGTG
>JAVSBV010116190.1:0-20289 GCA_033117975.1 Parotocinclus spilosoma
CGTTTGTGTGTATATGCCGTTACTAGACATCGCGCCCGCGGAGTGATACAGCTTTAGTGTGAGAAAACCGTGCTGTTGTCACGTATATCAGCACGGTTAGAACACTTCTCAACCAATCAGATTGTGAGGTCGGAACTAACTGTTGTATAAATTGCAATATTGATTGTAAAATGATTATAAGCGCTGTGTAAATGTACATGTTTCTGCACTGACATTTTGCATCATTTGACTTTCCAGCCTGCCATGTGCTGTCAGCATCATTAGCTCTTGTCAGGGCTTCACAACCTTTTACACAATGCACCAAAACAATGGATAAAATCTGTTCTCAAGGGAAGCACACATGCATTAATTATAGGGACAATAAGCCTTCGTACTGACTTCGCAGGGTTCCATGAGCTGCAGGTCTTATATGATGGATAAAAAAAAAAAAAAGTGTCTTATCATGATGGTTTATATTCTGTGCATGCAGCTCACATGAAAAGAATAATCTCGCCAATAACCCTGTCTCTCTTGACGTGCTCTCACTACCACGTGAATGCCACCAGCACTGAGGGAGGAG
Source organism: Parotocinclus spilosoma (assembly GCA_033117975.1). Lineage (NCBI taxonomy): Eukaryota > Metazoa > Chordata > Actinopteri > Siluriformes > Loricariidae > Parotocinclus > Parotocinclus spilosoma. The sequence continues at coordinate 560 of JAVSBV010116190.1, forward strand.
GGCAATAGATTGGTGAGCAACTGTGCACCAAAAGACTGTACCGGATAAATAAACCTGCATAGAGACAAGTTACACTCCCTCTATCTATTCACCACCTTTGCCGTTGAGCTCTTGTTACGGTGGCAGGGAAATGATCCCTCATCTGATCTCTTCCTCAAACACAACCATTTTTAAACATCTTCTACATCTTCAAAGACATTTAAGGAATTCTTCAATCTGACAGCTAACCTTATTACATGCAATAGCTACGGCTTTGACATAATCTTGCATTTTATGTTACTACTTCCTCCCTTTGCTCTCTACATCAAGCAAGGCGCACTTCGGGGAGCAAATGTCCCCATACTATTGTGACAAAGAGACTCAAAATGCTCTAGCTTTGTCACACCATAGTACCACTGATCTTTAACATACCTTAGACATTTCACCCTGTACTCTTCTGAAATGTTTTTTGGCTGCTACCCTTCCAAAAAGACCATTTCTGAACAAGCTTCTTTGGATTTTAGCCGGGTCATATCGGCATCCAGATGAAGCTGCGAGATACTGCAATTGTGTGATAGTATAGTTTTTCTTTTGTTGCTTATTGTAATATAAACCTTTGTTGTATTTTCTGGTTGTATTCTAAGAAACAAAATGAGAAATAATTATATATTGCAATTATTTTTTAAGACTTTTACATAGTATTGTAGGTCAGAACAGTAACTAATGCTTAGTATCATGAAATTGAGGCAAACTTCAGAATTACAAATGGTGGGCAGTGGAACGCAAAAGACACCAAGACTCAGACTTATACAAACCAATTTTCTCTACCAATGTCGATTTTTTTTACTATTTAGAACCAATATGAAGTATGTCTGTTGTGACTGAGCTTTGACAGACTCCTGCACCCCTGAATAACGAATAACTATTTACGTTGGTTAGCTTGAGACATGCTTGAACTGAAATAACTGAATGATCTCATGCCTTCCCTTGAAGATCTCCCTTAGGCTAGACAGAAGCAGACTTTAAAAATCCAGACACAACTTTTCTCTTTTTTGTTATTTTTGGTCTGAATGTGTCTTGGGGACGTGTTGCCGTAGTTACTAACTATGCCATGCTGCACTGTGAGAGTACTGGACTCACGGGGTGAAAAATCTTGCTGATGAAAATCTGCTGTGACAGCTACACATAAGTGGAGGCATGTGGAGAGAGGGTAGCTTTTGTAACATTTGGGCAGAGCCTCAAGAGAGGATCACACCGTCAACAAGAAGGTGAGATAGGAGGCGATCATATTTGGAGGTGGATATGAACTGTTCTGAGCTGGACCCTCCTGAGACCACTGGCCATTAAATGATGAGAGACTTTGCTTGCTCTATTGTGTTGCTTTGTTTCACAGGGGGGTGAAGGAGGGGCTTCTAATAGGACTCCCTTTGGAATTGTAATGTTCCTGTGTGGGAGAATATATGGGGAAATATTTTATTAAAATGTATTTGGTCGACTTAGTTGTAAATTCTTTGGAGTGACGTTTTTAAGGTGGTCGGGGGTTGGCTGCCAGAGCTCTTGTGTGCATTAGGGTTTGGTTTCATTTGTATTTTATCAATTCTAATCCTGATTCCAAGTCTGCTTATCGTTATTAAAGTTAGCAATCCCAAGTTTCAAAGAGTGCCAAATGTTTAGATATCTTGTGTTATGTTTCAACATTTACAACTGCAAAAAATAATCATGTCTACGTTAAGCACTTTTCTTCTCATTTAAACCTCTAAGTGATACAGTATCTACTGATCAAATGATGAACGTGGTCCAAAGGGTTTTACATGTAATACGTTTGAAGAAAAGCTTAAAGTAAAAACAATTACTTTCCACTTTAGATAACGTTTGTTATTTCAGCAGTATGGTCTTTCTAGGTCGGTGCTTTAGGATATTAAGTGTCTAAACCACGTTAAGTGTTTTGGTCTTTCCCGGCTTAAAGCTGCAACGTTTGAGTCCTTTTGAGCACTGTGTAACAAAACAAAACTATGTGATGATGCACATCATCACGCGATCACATGCACCAGACCTGTGAGATAGGTGTCTGCTTACAGATGTATTGTTGCACTAAACGTGGGCGTGTTTGGGACAAATAATTAAAATGTAAATAAATATTTTCAATGAGTACTTTGAAGTTTTGGAAGCATACTGATTCGGTGTCTATGGATGCAGTCATTTATGCCACATCTTCAGTCTGCTTTTGTCCATGCATACAGTATATGTATTAGCTTAACTACATAAACGGTTTATGTCGATTTGTGGGAGGTAAAGACCACAGTTGTACACAAAATAAAATTACTGAGATGCCATAAAATACATTTTTGACAACTCTGATTAACTGAACATAATCATTAAATAAAGATGTACCTAAAACTAACAAACTACCTTTTGGGAAATTTAGTGAGGTTTACAGTAGTGTGCTGTAATGTGTGTGAGTAAGCAATGCTCAGGGTTAATTAGTGGGGGCACCTGAATCACATCTTACTCTTAATTAACCTTCTTTGTGTCTGCTATATGTTTTAGTGATGATAAGCAATATCAGTCCAGTGGGACCTGAGATGAAGCTGGAAACTTTTCATGTATTTGTTTATCAGAGTTTTTGACAAATGCTGCTGACAAAAAATAATAATAATAATTAAAAAAAAAAAATTATATTTATAATTATAATAAAAATAATAATAATAATAATTAAAATGTCTGATAAATGTTGTAAATATAAATGAAGGAAGAAAACATGCTGACAAAAAATAATAATAATTTTAAAAAATTAAAAAAAAATTTAAAAAATTATAATTTATTATTTTTTTAAATTATTATTATTATTTTTTGTCAGCAGCATTTGTCAATACACACACACACATATATATAATTTTTTTTTTTTTTTTTTTTTTTTACCACAGCTCTGTTGCTACACTCTCACATTCTGCAATCTCATTGTCCATGTATATATAGTCAACAATACGTAAATGCACAGGACAACCTTTTATTTTAAAAAGAAAAAGAAAAATGACATATCTGAATACCCCAGCAAGTAATGGGAAGGGGTGGGGGGGGTACTGTGGACGGCAAGCCACATAGTGATCATCCAAAGAATGCTACCACGATGAAACCTGTCCTGTAACATTCAATTTACTTTATAGTTCTATATCCATCCCTAACCCTAGCAACCCATTTTAATGTTCTCTGGGATAGAATATTGCAATGGGACTATAGCTAAGCAAAGTGATAAGTGAGATAAAAACAAAAACAAAAAATACAAACAAAGAGACAAAGACACACTGCATCTTCATGTTAGGCAAACTTACAACTCTCTATGGTAATGGAGAAAAGTGTGCACAGGAACTGTGGTGGCCTAGTAATGGACTATGGACCATAAGGTCCAGGGTCCAGTTCCCAGATCCCACCTATGCCAAGTTACCATAGTTGGGTCTCTGAGCAAGGTCCTTAACCCACCATTGCTTGGATTGTAAGACTGTATGAATTGTAAGTCGCGCTGGATAAGGATGTCTGATAAATGCTGTAAATATAAATGAAGGAAGAAAACATGGTGAATGTTACATTTTAGTCAAGGTTTCTGTGGACAAAGCCCTGCTCATCACTTACACTGCCACTTATAGAACCATCAAGAGTCAGAAGATTGAAATTACAGTGAAGAGGCTTTTGATTCTGAGACATAGAGAAACTGTTATTGCCAGGTGAATCATCAGTTGCTTTATAACCACATACTGAAGTTGCCAGTGGTTTAAAAAAAAAGCAAACAAAAGAATATAAAGGAGAACAGAATGGAGGCAGTCACGTGTAGCAGTCTGCAACAGTTTGGTTCTGTGAGTGAACAACCTCTGTCACGACACCTGATAGTGGAGTAATCACCTGAGCCACGGAAATAAATAAACACTGAACAAAAAACACATCCCCCACTGCCTCTCTCCTCTCAGTCTCCTATATGAAATCATCAGCTATAAAAATGCAGTTCATACCCCTTTATAGTAAAAAAAAAACAAAACAACAACAATCATGATTTTCAAGAGGGGGAAATAAATTACTTTTAACATGCAATGGCCATTTCACAACAAGCACCAGGTTATGTCGAATGTATTTATACACAACACCCAAGGTCAGTTTAGTGTAATCAGGTAACCCAGAGGTTGTTAAAGAGAGAGGACACTATTGTGAGGCTAATACTAATAAATGGGGCATGTTTAAAAAAACATAATGCATGACACATAATAATTGCACTGTAAATACGATTTGTTCAGTCATAATTAAATAAACTTTACTGGAGTGTTGAAGCAAAAGGTGTGTTAGTTGAAGTGGGAACCTCATCTACAAAAGGGGGACAGTTTAAAAGCCACTAAATGAACATAAAACAGGTTAAAACCATGTCTTAGGACTGTGGGAGAAAACCAGAGCACACAAAGTAAACCCAGTTAGACACTGGGAGGAGATGCTAACTCCACACAGGCAGAGTCTGAGGTCGAGACTAAACTGGGGACGCTGGAACTGTTGAGTGGTAAACGGTGCAAACTGCTGCACCGCCTCGTAATTTTTTGCAAATTATCAGTTCAGCTGAGTTGTTAGCGCTAATAATGTTTTAGACCATTAAAAAATGTGGCACACATGGTCATGGATGAATTTTCCATTCAATTTGACCTCCTTATTAAAAGCTATAAAACGGTTTGCTGTTTTACAAAATGAGAATACATTCCATAACACGTACATAATGGCTCATCAGTTCAGTACAAGAGTGCTGTTCACACTTCAAGGGTAAAAATGCTTAATCAATTACGAATGCAATTATCCACAAGTTATAGGGAGATTCTGAGTCTAGACAAGTAAATCTTAATCATCAGGCATACACATTTGGGGGGGAATAAATCTATTAAAATGTCTCAAAGTGAATAAATTGTTTTGTAATAATCAAGATTTTTTTACAGACCATTTCAGACTCAACAGTAAAACTCTGCTAGTATTAGGCCTAGTATATTATTAATATTTAGTTGAGTTTATTATGAGTGTACTAATTGATCTGTTATTATATGATGTAATTAAAACCAGGCACCATTTTATTAGCCAAGTAGTATTACTATTATGGTATGAAATTATAACCAGTCACCAAATTATAACTAGTCATTAGAAAGACTAGTCATCACTCGCCATCACCAGTCACTAGAAATCCTACTGAAGGACAAAAGAATCAATAAATATTACAAATTTTTATATCAACATTCATTCTGCAATATATACACTGTATTGATAGTGTTGATTTGCCTTAGTGTGATGCTCTTAAATCTGCTGTCCTGACAGACACTGAATTTTTAGTTCACATAAAGCAGTATCATTATTGGTTGATGAACCTCCTTGTTTAGGAGCCTTTTCAGGGCTGTCATTGGTGCATGTCCAGCGTCTGAAGCAAGGACTGGGTCTCTATGGGCAAAGATCAGGGAGATCTAAACATATTTAGCCTACTTGATTGTGGGTAATTTCAGTAGGTCCTCATGTAGTAGTACAGTTCTTAATTTAGCTGTTCCAACTGGCCACTGGTATCAGGCTGATGTCCAGAGCCAGTCTAGGCTAGTACAGTCCAGAGTGAAAAGACACTGCACTATGGAACAGAAGGTTCAGAGTTCAAATCCCACCACTGTCAAGTTACTTTTGGGTCCTTGAGAAAGACCTTTAACCTAAAATTGCACAAATCAGTTAGAATAAATCTATTAAAATGTCTCAAAGTGAATAAATTGTTTTGTAATAATCAAGATTTTTTTACAGACCATTTCAGACTCAACAGTTAGAGGTCACACTAGATAAGGGTGAAAACACTGACCTCCCTATGTACCTCAGACTTTTGCTACATACATTCCCACACAAAGGACAAGCAAGCTCAACACAGGCAGAGTCCAGGGTCGGGACTGAACCAGGGATGTTATTAGCAGTATATTTTTTACAATTAAATCGTCATGATCAATAACCCCATATAGATGTATTCACCATTTAATGACCATTCAATTAATGTTCTTTATTAATTAACAAGAACTTATTTATAATAGGAAATAATTTATTTTATAAATCAAATTCACATCAGAATGGCAGAAAATTAGTGAACCCTTGCGACACCTGCTGAAACAGAAGAAAATGAAGCATTTCTTTCATTGTTTCTAATTTTATAAGATACAAAGATGAGAGTTATTGTATGGTACATTACTGTACTGTACTAAATGTTTAGTTGTGTTTTATTAATACTATTAATTCATATTATTGTTTAAAATAAAACAATACGTGCAAAGTATCTAAACTACTGTGTCACTATAGCTGACTGTATCTAATTTGATTGCTGGCTGATCTGATCAAATGTAGTTTTCCAATTCATGTCAACGATATTCTAAGCTATCACTTTCCACTCCAGTGACAAATTTCACAAAAATGCTTGGGAACGCTTTGGAATGGATTCTGTTCCAGTCATAATAATAGACAATGCATTCAGCCTGAAATAATAACATGATAAATTGTATGTCTTTATTAAAACACATTGATTATTGGCTCACAGGCCTGTTAAACTAAATAACCCTTAGGGCTCATTAGACTTTAAAAGATGCTACTGTGACCCTGCATACTGTCATGTCATGTGAAACACACCTCACACCACCGAGACTTGAGTTTCTAATACATTTAAATCAAACACAACCTTCATTCAGTGAATTTCTCTTTTCAAATGATGACTCATCCTCAACATACTACAAGCCTAACAAATAAATACAGACATTTTAATGACCCGATTTTTACGTAATTACCATTTACGTAAATTACAAAGCTACCAGCCCGCACAGCTAAAGGATACAGGTTAGAATGAGGCCATTCTGGTGGGTTATCTAAAATGAGAGAATTTCAGGGCTTCATCTGTGGAAAACAGGCCTGTTTCTTTTTTATACACATATCTAATGTCACATGTCATCCAGATAATTAAGGTTTTCAGGTCTTAAGATCTGCCTTTTCAATGAATTCAGTATAATAGCACTACACATATGCCCCATTGATTAAATAAACAGTACCATTAAACTCATTGCTCCTGAGGAACTGTATTTTCAAATTCTCAATTTTCAAACCCAAATTCCCTGGGTTTGTTTATTTATTTTAGATTCATTAGCAAAAAATAAAATAATGCACCCAGATAGAAATGACGGATTGCTGCCAAACTTTGCATGCAGATATATTTCAGGCAGATATTCAAATGATTTTACGTAAAATGCTTTCCCTGCTGCCCTTTAAAAAGGCTCTCAGAGGCCGTTGGTAGTGTACCTCTTGGTGAGAGTTTGTTGACTGCTAGGCATGCTTCTATGATGCACTGGAAGACATTTTGCCTAGTTGACACTTTTAGGGGGTGCATGATTAGACTTAGAGAAACAGCATGGTCTTTTTAACTAATCGCCTGCCATTTAGGACATTTAGACACGATTAGGACACAGCTTATGGGGGCCAATTAAAAAAAAAAAACACTATTAGTAATATGGGTTTATGTGGTTGGATTGGGGCATTCGTTAGTACCAATTATGTGGAGCTGCCAAAACATACCCATTAGGCACAGACACATTAGGCACTCCATTTCTTTTCTTTCTTACAAATCCATTAGTGTCCTGTGAGTTATTTGTCCAGTTTTAGAATTGCCTATGTGGGTCTTTTTTAAAGAATAATTCACAGGCCAAGACCTGCAGACCAGAGGTTTGATACCTATGTGGACCCTAGAAACAGAATTTTAATTATGCTGAACAAAGCTAACATTACAGCAGTCTACAGATAAATAGCACAAGAACTAAGGAAATGTAGTGTGACTGTTGTTCTTAATAACAGGACACAAAGACTGCTCAAAACACAGGGTTCAAATCTGTACCAACATAGAGCTGCAGAAGCCTTTCCTTAAGTCCTTGATAGCGATGCTGTTATGAAGATATCACCTATAGGGAGCAGGGTTAAGGTTCTGGATCGACCAAGCTGCCACTTTTGTGCAGAATTCTGTAAAAAAAAAAAACTGTTCAATACCACTAATTCTACATTCAAACTACATTCAAAAACAAAAAAAAAGAGTCATTATAAAGTTTGTCCGTATATATCTACGAAGTCTTTCTATTAAATTCTGTAATGTGGCTATGATGTCATCCACTAATCCTGGACATACCTTTGGCCATGGGAGGGTGAGTCTGTAATGATATGCAGTGGATTTTACCGGCTTGATAAGCACTTTGAATATGAAAGCTCTTTTGAATTTACAAAAAGACATGCTGATTACCTGCATCTTCAGGGTGAAAAACACCAATTGTGTGATTTCACCTGCTCTCTTCATGTCATGGTCAAAATTACCAGACAATTTAGTCTGAACACTTTAAAAGTCACTGAAAGTTACTGAGTTACTGAAAGCAAAAATGTGAAAGACACATCAACGAGTTATCATAAGCACTTTTTGAAAGAATAAATGTCCAGTCGTCCAGATTGCAGAAGCTTTCGATATGGAAAAATATCGTTAATGATATTTCAATAATTGAGCGCACAAATAAAGGATCTGTGGATATATAATTATTTCTCAGAGCCTTTATTTTTGGGTCCAACCATCAACAAACAATGTTTAAAAGGCTTATAGACGGTTGTGACCATATAACTGATTGGCAAGCACATCAGTACAGCTCTGCTCCTCTAAATCTTTTGACCCAGTATAGTCCAGAAACACCCCTAGCTGGTAGTGAATTTACTTAAAACAACTTGATGGGGATGAATTTCACCTCCATCGGCAGTGCAATTAATTACACCGCTCACAAAAATTTCCAAATGAATTTAAAGCAATTAAAAAAACAGAATTTGATTCATTTCATTTAGACAAGATCAACAGAAAAGCAAGTGAAAAGTCAAAGAAAATTGTTAGATTACACAAATGAGATGCAAACTCAATTATTGTAATTCAGTAGCAAGTTAAATATTTATGGGGGTGAACTAAAGCATGTCAAAATATACAAGAGTGCCCCCACATTGACAGTTCAGTAGGGTGTATGGTCACCCAAGAGTGCCAAAACTCACTGACAGTGATGGGTCATGGACAGGATCAGATTGTCCAGAAGTTCTTGTGGGATCCTCTTCAAATTCTTTTGAATTATTTTTGTGAGCAGTGTATTTTAGAGCAACGCGTTAGTTATTTGAAAGACAAAATGTATGAGTGCCAATTGTGAACAAAACTGTATAGGCTACTGGTTCACAGGCACAGGATGTTGGTGCGGTGGCAATACTGGCCAGCACAGGACGCTTGTTTAGCCAGTATGACGGTCATCAGAATGGGAAGCATGAGCTAAACCTATAAAATTATAATAAGCACTGGATAAGCACTAACCAACATAAATGAACTCTCTATAGAAGAGGTTAAAAGGTGTTGATTTGAGTCTATGGTGAATTAATTAACCTTTTCTGTGCCTGACTCAGGGCTCATAATAGGCCTATCAGTAGCATTCATTTACCACTGGGAACATTGACTACACTTCTTTTGAAAGGTGGGATTTTTTTTGAAAGGTCAGGAGTTATTTACAGGTAAATGTAGTAAAGTGAAGCGAACGGTGCGCTTTAAGCTCGAGGTTGGGCGCGCACGTCAGGTAGGCGGGGAGTCATAAAAAGGAGCACCGGTAATAGGAGGCTTTAAAGAATATCCCACAAATTGACCCTAACTGACCACGTCATCCATGCCTATTCCACTAATCCCCTGCTGGTTTCCAAACGCCATGTGTATTAATATTACTCGTGAGTGCTATTGATTTTGGATGTCAGTGGTATTTCAGAAGTTCTCAGGTCTGAAAAATCTACTGGATGGATCATTTAAGTGCAGACACCCTAAATTTCACTAGTTTGAACAGGGAACGCTAGAGACTGTGCGATGATCGCGTCCAACCTGAGTTGGAGCTGCGCTTGGTGCACCAATGCCAGTGACAGCGCCGGCGCACACCTGCAGACGGAAGGAGACCGGTACGAATCAGAGAAGGATCTGAGCCCCACCGGGCACCTGATAGTGGCCGTGTGTCTGGGATTCATTGGGACATTCGGCTTTTTAAACAACGCGCTCGTACTGGTTCTGTTCTGCCGTTACAAGCTGCTGCGCTCCCCAATCAACTGCTTGCTGGCCAGTATCTCAGTGAGCGACCTGCTCGTGTGTGTCCTCGGTACTCCGTTCAGCTTCGCCGCCAGCACGCGCGGACGCTGGCTGATCGGAGCAGCTGGCTGTGTGTGGTACGGATTCATAAACTCCTTCCTCGGTGAGTAGCCTGTACTATTTAGTATCATACAGCCTAACACGAGTTACGAACCGTCCTGACCATGCACGTTTATGCACGAACTTGCTCGTGCGCAGATGCAGAATAATCCTCAAGGTGCACGGAGCGTACTCGGTGATTAAAGTACTAAATGCTTCAAATAACTGTACTTATACAAGGACGTGTAAATATTTAGAGTCATATATTCAGAGCTGCGCAAACAATGCAGTCCAGTGGGTGCACAGCTGCAAACTGATTCTAGGAGGAATATTGTTACTGCACTTAATTAATTATTTCCACTTAACATATAGAACCACTTATAGTTCTTCTGTACTGTAGTCCATCTGTTTCACTACATACTTTTTAAACCCAGTTTACTCTGTTTTCTAATGGTCAGGACCCTCACAGACCAGGTACTGTTTGGGTGGTGGATCTACACTGGTCAACACTGCGGGGCTACTCATGTGGAGGTGGTGTGTTAGTGTGTAGTGTGTTTTTACGATTCCTTAAACGATGTTATAAGTTATTATATTATATTTTATTATATTATATTGCTCTGTAGATGTAAAGTCAGAAACAGTGGCTCATGTGTGATTGCACAGTTTGTTAGTCATTCTAACCTTTCAGCAGCTTTTGTAGGATGCTGGTGGCTGGACACTTTCAGTTAAAGGACTATTTTCAGTGACACAGGTGTGTTTAAAAACTGAAAATAATCCCGGTAACCTGTTGCATCACCTTTCTGGCACCTTTATTTATAACAACACTCTTTATTATGATGTGCAGATGCTTTTGCAATTTATTTCTTACATGTTGTGAAATGTATATTGTTATAAACAAGCATAAAGTGGTATATGTAGGTTCATTTTAATGTAGTTTTATTGAGCAGAATGCTTCAACTTTTGGTCAGCCTTGCAGGGGCGCAAGCATCAATCCTCAGAAAATAAAGGGTGTCAGATTAAGCATGCCCTCAAGGAGACACCAGTCTATCAATCAGGCAGGGGTCACTGTTGCAGTGCACAATCTTATCGGCATGTCACTCAAACCCTGCTCTTGTAGCAGCTTCCTTAAAACTCAGTCCTCTTTACAAGCAAATCATAAAGAATTAAGTTGCCAGTAATAATGACATTTCTGATTTTCAACGAGACACTTAGTTTCTCCATTTTTGACGCCACTAGCAACTAAAATGTTCTTTAGAGAATTTTCTTTTGTACCATCACAGAATTTCTAAAGCTTATATTGAACCAAATAACATTTTATGATGCTAATCAAGAGTGACAAGATTTTTTTTTTTTGTCCCATTCACGTGGACTGTGGTAGCCTAGCGGTTAAGGCACTGGACTCTGGACCTGAAGGTCTTGGGTTTAAATCCCGCCTCTGCCAAGCTGCCACAGTTGGGTCCTTAAGCAAGACCCTTAACCCACAATTGCTTAAATTGTAAGAATATATCAGTTGTAAGTCGCTCTGGATAAGGGTGTCTGCAAAATTCTGTAAATGTAAGAGTTATCATGCTGGTGTTTATGTCAAAGTATGTGAACATTTGCATTTGGTATTTGGTGTGACCCTTTCTGGCAACTGTTAATCAATACTGAACATCAGCTTGGAGGAAGTAGTCCATATCAGAATACATTTCTATTGGATTGGATAGGTTAGGACTTCAGAACTGGGACAGTTCTGACACCAATTTTATGATTTTTTAGCTATACTTTACTAGAACGTTGGATTGTCTTGCTGCAAGACCGATGTTCTCTGGGGATTCAGTTCATGGACAGGACACGGACATGGTGTTGGCACGAATAGGTATTAAGGAATACAGAAGGCAGATGGAAATGGATGTAGTGAATACATATTGTAAGCAAGTAAAGCACATAGTGGCATAAAAGAGCAGATGGGATCCTATCCTTTGCATGGAGACAAAGTTAGAGGTTGAGATGGTTTGATCATAAGTAGAGTAGGGATGTGGGGTATATCAGAAAAAGGGGTGCCGAGGATAGATCCATCAGGCAGGACAAGAGGAAGGACAGGATGTGGTTTATGGATGTGGTGAAGAAGGTTATGCAGGTGTTTGGTGTGACGGAGGAAGACAGCCGACAGAATAAAATGTAGACAGGTTATCAGCTGTGGGGCCCAAAAGAAAGAATCGTATTTACTACATTTTAGCATGTAGATAGGTAACTAAAAGAATTTGGTGTCAACACCATTACATATTATATGACACAGGAAACCAAAGATGAATGCTTAAGAATACCTAAACCATCACATTGGTTTACCGGACAGAGTATCAGAAGGTCCAGGGCTAAAGCTAGAGCACTGCCATGCCATACCTTGGCTTGGCATCCATTACAAAGGTTTGTCTAAAAGTGAGCTGTCTGTGTAGGCAATAACTTAGTAGGAAGCTGTTTAAGTTGGCAGCATTTTAATGACCAGAGATCCTCATAAGGCAGATTATTGGGATGCTCTAGTTAGAGAGGAATTGTTTCACAGCTTTTCTCCCACCCACTGCCAGCGATCGCACTGATAGCATCATGTCAGCACGTGGGTGTCTGCTTGGTTTTTCTCCGGTTTCCTTACACAATCGAAAGACATGCATGTTAGGTTAATTGGTGTCTTCAAAGTGCCCTTGCTATGTGATTGTGTGTGCTTACGATGGATTGATGACCTGTCTAGGCTTGTAGTTGCCTTGAACCCTATGGCACCGGCTATTCACCGGCTCTCCCACAACCCTGACTCGGATAAGCAGATAAAGTAAATGAATGAAACATTTCTGTACAAATAATTTATAAACATTAATAATAAAAGTAAATAATTTACATTCAGTGTACCAGTTCTATTTTTTGTGTTTGAAATTAAACATATTATTAACAGCAAAAACTAATTTACCCCTGGTGGTGCCAACCTTCAGCATTATGTATTTTACTGTATATAAAATGTATTAGCTGTATTATTGTAGAGCACGTTTAACTGTACTGGATGATGCTTTGTAATTTGCGCCAATCAGTGAGAGTCTAATGAAGCAGAACTCACCAGTGTAAAGTGACACTTCAAGCCACTGCGTGCTGATTAGCTGCAATTTAGAGGCATTGTATGAACAGTTGTGACTTCCATCTATAATCATGGGCCTGCATTAGGGTAATTTATTAAACATTACCATTAATTATTGTAAGGGTTACATAAGACTTTCACGTAGTTAAAGATAAGGTCTGTACCAGTATTTTTAAAAATGTATTTCATTTAAAGTTTTAGCATTACTAAAGGTAAAATGATACCAAGAAAAAATGATACTATGAAAAACAGGTGACATACAATATCCCATTTCCACAACTCCCTGGTAAGTCCCCGGGGTCTTAATGGAATATCTGTGATAGGCTTTCGATAAAATACCACAAGGATCCACACAGGCATCACAGCATCTGACCAAAGTTTAAGAACAGTCAGTTTGAGTTCATGTTGTTTTAAGTCGCTGTTCATTCCACCCTCGAACTGATTTACTGAGTCACGAATTCTGTCAGAAATTGTTCCTGTAATCAGTTCATTTCAGTACATTACATTACATAACAAGCTTAATACAGTACTTTGTTGTATTAGGGAATTTTCACCATACACTCTGAATGTGTCGCTATTCAGTTTCTGTTTGTGGAAATACACCAACTACATCAATGGTGTCTTCTAGTTTTTTAGGGCCTTTAGTCCAGAAATTAACTCTTCTTGGGACAGATACAGATTTAGATATATGCACATGTGAATCAAAGCACAAATGATGACTAGAGCAAACATTTTTAAATAGGACATATTTAATATAAATTATTTACAAGCTACTTGACTTCAGTTGTCTTGGTTCAGACTGGTTTTGCACAGATCTACATTTTTTCCAGGTTATAACTGCCATAACATTACATTATGTCATTTAGCAGATGCCCTTATGCAGAGCGACTTAAACTCATACAGTCTTACAATTCAAGCAACGGTGGGTTAAGGGTGTTTCTTAAGGACCCAACTGTGGCAGCTGGGCAGAGGTCCAGAGACCAGTACCTTAACCACTAGACTACCATTTTACAGTTTGGTACGCACTAAAGGCACACAAATGTATGAGAACATTTGAGCTTTACATAATATAACCCCTTTAAAAATCAGCATATAGTCTCTGGTCTATGTCATATGATAACCCCATACATACATACAACCCCAAATCAGAAAATCAGAAGAGAACATTTAGAACAGAAGATTAAAACACGGGAAATGCTGGATTTGTTTTTTACATTTAATTTGACTTTTTTTTTTTATTGTTTCAAGATATTTCATGTTTTGTCAGGTCAATTTAATTTATCAGTAGACATGACTTCATGAAACATTGCTTTAAGCCACTTTGGCTAGGCATTTTTCTTTATTGGTGTTTCCAGTATGTTTTTTAACTCTTCCATTTCCCACCAACAGCACATAGGCATGATGTCATCATAATTCAGACTGGCAAACCAACAGCTGACCAACAGCTGACCAACAGCTGACCAACAGTATATAAATTATATATAATTGAATCAAAGATAAAAATGTGAAAGACATTCTTTAGGAATTTGTCATGACAGCAACAACACTGTTCTCCACTTGCTGAGCAAGAGTAATTTAAATATTGATCTTAATGTAGTATTTATTAGTATTGCTCTGTTTGCCTGGGATATGCCATGTTTGGGTTATGTTGCTTGAGAAATGAAGTATACCATACTTCCTTTATAAATTATGGACTTGAGGCCACTGACACAAATATTCCTGACCAGAGCAGAGAGAAGTGCGAGGGCAAGCAGACACCAGGACTCTCCTGAGATTTTATTAACACTCCTACTCACCTTGGAAAAAACATGAATTATTAATGTTTTGTTGTTAATTCGTATGTGAAAGTCCACTGAGCTTTCATTCTATTCTTTGCTTAGGGAGGATTAAAAGAGTATTGACTGTTGTTCAGATCTAGAGTTTGTGTTTGTTTGTGCTTTTGGGTTGTGTTGTGTTTAATTTTCTCAGCACTGATGATCATTTGTCTGTAACGTACAACCTAGGCCAGTTATAGCAACAGCCATGGCTGCTTCACCAATATTCTACTCCTGTATCGACTGAAAGCTAATAATCACACAAACACCGTCAACTACACCTGTGTATACATCACATGTACAACTTAAACTCTCTACAACGCTCCAAAAAATACCTGAAGATCAAAATAAGCGAATCTAAAAAAAAAAAAAAATTAATAATGACTGCAATTACATGCGATTCAATCTTACAATTATATACAGTATATATATAAAATCTATCTATCTATCTATCTATCTATCTATCTATCTATATACACTTTTTTTGTATATATACACACACAACATTTCTATATATGCATTACTTTGCGTATTTTATATGTACAAATAGGAAAAAATCTCTGAACCATAATAAAGACACCTTAAAGACATATTGTATCCTTAAAGAAATATTGTTTTGTATTGACTGAACCCTGGACCCTGCTACCCACCAAGCCGCCCTGCTGTCCATCTATTCACTGCAACCGACAACTAATGCATTCTTGTGTATTTGGGAGAAACAAATTAAGCTGTTTGTCTATGCCACTCATGTAGACCTGATATTTTCCAATCGGTAATTCTATGTGAAGTGCTAGACAGAAGGATTCTGTATGTGGAGAAACATTCACTGACAGTATCAGTGTGGAATAATGATAAATATTACTTTAAAGGTATCTATAACTACTGCATTATTAGCACTATTATTACTTATGTAAGTGTCAAACATATCAGCTATAGTAAAATGTGTGGGGATTATAAGTTTTTTATAATGACAGTTTAATATAAAGAGTTTTGATAAAGAGTGTGTAAGAATTGTGTTTTAATCCACCCATCATATTTGCACTGCAGATCTTATAGGGTGCTGTGTCTCTAAAGCAGAGGCAATTGCAAAACTATATTAGAAAAACTTAGTTTGATCTACAGAATTAAGTTAAATTAAACCCACAGATAAGAATGTTCCTTTGAGAAAGCTGATGATGCACTATAAAGTTATTATACAGTTAGATTCCCTCTTGTTACACCTACTCGTTTAGCCCTCTTCTCCCTTCTGCATCTATTCCTCCATTAGGACTCAAATTATATTGCATTTTACTTTGCATTCTCAGCCTCCAAGATGCCTCAAAGTTCAGCATTAAGTCATGATCCATGTCTGAAACTGTATACTATTCACCATTTATACTATGGAACTGTTCATTTTGAAATCAGATTAAAATGTTTCTGTAAGAGCGCAGCTGTGCCAACTGCACAGTCATTTAAAAGTGCATATTTTAATACTTTATTAGTACTATATTAGTACTTATTCCAATACGATAGAATGGAAGTAGTCGGCTGTAGTTTAGTATATAAGATAGCTTTTCAGAGACACAGGAGCAGGTGTTAAGTGTATTCAAGGGCGGCACATGAATCCACCAGCAGTTACAGCAGGGTTTATTAAAACAAAACCATTCTATATTGATACTGGACTTAAGAAGTAATCGAATCTAAAACACAAATACTTTACCAGTCCCTTTATTAGGTGCATCTCCTTGTTTCTACACTATTTGTCCACGTTATTGATTCCACTCAACATATATAATGCTCACAAAACTTAGGGGTTATTTCAAAATGAAATATTCCATAATGAAATATTCCTTAATATTTGTGAGCATTTGTGACATGTTACAATGTGACTGGAGTCTGTATCTCTGCATTCTTTGTTAGCAATTCAATTTACTATTACCTACTATCTAATGGTCAGGACCCCACAGATCAGGTGATCTATGGGTGGCGGATTATTTTCAGCACTGCAGTGACGTTGGTGTGGTGGAGGTTAGTGTGCTTTGAGCTGGTATGATGGGATCATACACAGCAGTGCTGCTGGAGGCTTTTATGTATTCGTTGTACTAGTTTGTTAGCCACCCTCTAATCCTTTATCAGTGCACACAGGACACTGCCTACAGGTCCTGATGGTGGCCGGACATTTTCAGTCAAGCAGCAACACTGAGGTGTTTAAAAATAATCCAGAATCACTGGTCTATCTGATCCCTTCATACCAGTAAAAACACATTAACACACCGCCACCACCACATTAGTGTCACTGCAGTGCTCATATATAGTACAAATACTGTTGTGCATGACATGTGGTAGTCCTGTAGGGGTCCTGCCAATTAAAGAGCAAAGGAGACTACAATGTATATAGAGAAACAGCTGGACTACAATCTGTAACTGTAGAACTACAAAATGCTTCTATATGGTAAGTGGAATTGATCAAATGGACAATGAGTGTATAAACACAGTGTATCTAATAAAGTGACCAGTGAGTGTATTGTCTTGCTAGTGATTGTACAAGTCTTGCATCATTTCAAATTTTATACATTTGCACTTTTTTTCAACCTCATTAAGAACGTGTTTCTCACAGCACATGCATCAGTTTCTGCCATCTCTTTCCTGCACAGGTATAGTGTCACTGATCTCGCTGGCAGTTCTGTCCTATGAGCGCTACTGCACCATGATGGGAGCCACACAGGCGGATGCCACCAGCTACAGAAAGGTGATCATGGGAATCACTTTCTCTTGGATCTACTCCATGATCTGGACTCTGCCTCCATTATTTGGCTGGAGCCGTTACAGCCCTGAGGGACCAGGCACCACTTGCAGTGTCAACTGGACCGCCAAAACAGCCAACAATGTGTCTTATATTGTTTGCCTCTTTATCTTCTGCCTCATCCTACCCTTTTTCGTGATTGTGTACAGCTATGGTAAGCTGCTCCAAGCCATCAAGCAGGTAGGTGCCTAGGAATCCTTATATCTAAAAAGCAGTTATTACTAGTAGATTCTACATTGCAATTAGGTACATTACTGTTGAATAATAGCATCATAACTGAAGAATACATCATTGTTGTATTTTTGAGTCCTATTTTGCCTGTTCAGTGTATGAATGGACATCCGCAGTGGCCACAGTTCACTTTGTTTGTTAGTATAAAAAATAAGTAGCACTAGATCAGAATAGAATAGAATGATAATAAAGATTTAAACAATAGTAATAGAAAGCAGAGTTGTGTTTAAGACATAGCCCAATTCATTCCAGAATGTTATGTTGGTATGTGTGTGATGGCTTAAACTCCTCAAATTATATGTAGGTAAATACCATATTGTTACCAAATACCAGAGGAAGATGCTGGGCTGGACAGTAATGTTACTTCCAGAGCAAGGATTTGTTGGTCTGTCCTTGGTTTGTGACTGGCAATATTGCATGAAAATAAGATATAAGCTTAGGCATTTTAAACTAGTTGATTTTTTTTTTTACAATAATGGCTAATAATGTATTGTAATGGCAAAAATGAGATATATGGCTGTCACCATTTTGAGCATATCTGAATGGGGGGGGGGGTTTGATGGGGGTCTTGGGCGATTGGCAATTTATGTCTCATCATTTGGCGGCACTTATGTGTCAATATTTGTACTTCACAGTGTGCTTCTTTTTGTTTGATGCTTTATACAAACTTGTGTTTAAAATAAGCAAACATAGCTTCAGCTGATTTTGGCGACATCTTGTTAAACCTACTTGAGGATGTGTGTATGTATCAGAAAATGAAAGCTGAAATACAGGGGTGTTAGTTGCATAGGCAGGTGGAATAAAAAAATGAAATGGTGCAATAACAGCAATGTAATAATTCAACTATATGATTCTGGCTCCCCCCCCATCACATATTTAATGGTCCCCACTGTTGTGGGACTGAAATACAAAATACAGGAGTGAAAATCGAGTGCGTGACAAGACTGCGAATGTTAATGTGTTTTCATAACTCATATACTGCTCACATCCCATAATGAAATACCCCCTTGTTTTTGTGAGCAGTGTATTATATAATTAATACAACTTGAACAAAAAGTTAATTTAAAGCCTAATAGACTTTCAGGGCCCCTAATTTCTATAAGGAAGGAGATAATTATGGTCACCAAGCCTTTACTTTATGACTGTTGTAAGCTGATGGAAAGCATTTGTATCTGTAGATAAGTGCTCAAAATTATGATGAGATCTAAAATAAGGCCTAATGCACTCTCCAAATAATTAACTACTCTTAATTAACAATATAACACTTAATTTTTATCATAAGGGGCATCGTATCCTTAACCTCCCTAAGAATAAATGTCTCGAGACGTCCCTGCTGAACAGAAACATATGAGGTCTGAATTCAAAACAGAACCTTGTCAGAAACAGAAGGCTTCATCAGCGAGTTCTACATGCAAATCATGCCCCTAATTCTGTTTATTAAAAACAAAGCTGAGGGTAACCAAGGAGAGGATTAAACGGTGTACTTTTTTAATGGTGCTCCAGGCACTTACAGTGAATCCGGAAAGTATTCACAGCGCTTTACTTTTTCCACATTTTGTTACGTTACAGCCTTATTCCAAATTGTATTAAATT
>JAVSBV010116199.1:0-20287 GCA_033117975.1 Parotocinclus spilosoma
AATAACATTACACGTATATAATAGGATTTGTTTCGGTACTTTAGGATTTGGTCCGAATAAGCGGCTGGTTCCATTAATCGGTGGTCCTATTAACCGGATTCGACTGTATATGATAACTAATCAACAGCTAAATGTCATTGTTGTGACAGGCTTAGTATGCATGTTATTTACTGATATATTATAAATAGATTATACATAGTGTGTAGGTATTGCTTTATAAAAAAAGCAAAAGTGACATTTGTGTTATATTGACCAACATTGATAAAAAAAAACCCAAACAACAGCTTAGCTGTTTAGACTGGTTTAGTTTATGAAACTATTGAACACGAGGTCACATGATGAGGTCACATAAACAAACGAATGAATAAAACACAACTATAACATCATGTTTACAAAGTTTCATGACCTTTAGACACTACAGTCATACATATGTTAGTAATGGTGAAAAACGTTCTGCTTTATTTAATCCACTCAGTCTTTCCTTGTTTCCCGATAATCTCTCCTGTCTCTACACAAATCTCACCCTCCTTCTCCGACTCTCTCCCTCTTGTCTCTGATTTGCTCTTTTTCTTATTATTCCATCTCTCAGTCTCTCTCCTCAAACTCTCTTGCTCTCCCTCTGTCACAGTCAGTAACTCCACTGTTTTTTTCTCTCTCCCTCTGCTTCTTGTCACTAAAGTGATAGACTATGTCCATGTCTGCCACCGTATTTAGAATCAGATTAATTAAACAAGCCAAGTGGCATTTGCATTTCTGCAAACTGTATGATTTAGACACTGCACTGGCTTTATAACTCATCTCTCTTTCTGTCTCTCTCTCCTCTCATCTTATCATCTTGTCTCAGCCCATCAAACTCAAGTTAACTCTGGAGAAACTGCAAATTGACCAGAGAAGGAGTACACCGGAGACAGCCTGGTCCCTACAACAGAGGAGACGACGATAAGACAGCATCTGCAGATCTGAGCGAAGACAAGCTCTGGAGAGTTTTAAGAGACAGGAGAAAGAAGGAGAGGTGAGCGAGCGTGGAGCTTCTCTATGCAATACTTATATTTATCTTTCACTGTGCTTTCGTACAACCTGTAAAAGCAGCTTGATGTTAAAACTCACGGTGAGAATAAGTGTAAGACAAACTCTGGATTTACGCGATAGCACTGGGATGTCAGCCTTTCTTCTCACTCCTCTGCGACTGGAGTAGCGTAGTGTGGAGCGTGGCAAACATCTGTTCATGACGGGCATGTCTTTAATTTCCCATAAGAACCAAACTTTTAATAACGATAACTATTGTGTTTTCTCATATGGTGGAACACAGTCGATTCATATCTGGTTAATAGATATTATAAATACGGCTCTTGGGAACCAAATGCAACCCATAATAGATTCTAATAATTGAACTGGAGCAGGTAACAGACTAAATATAGGTATATATTCTGTTACTCATAATGAGATACTTATACATTTGTTCTAGGGGCAACAGACCAGTTTCTACTTTGATCAATAATGAACATTTTATTAAGAAAATATCTAGTTTCAATAAGTGATGTGCCCCTTTAGAGTAACTGTAACCTTGATCTAGTGCATCTACAGCAACAAAAAGGTGTGCCATGGTTGAAAAAGTGCTTGGGTGCAGGGATTAATTTGCTTAGCATAAGATATGAGTGACATGAACTATTTCTCTGAGTTTCATTCCGAGCATTATTAGTGATGTGGAAAGTGGAAAGTATATTGCACCCCTAACACCTTGCCCAAATTGGTTCATCCTGCCAAACTGGATGACTGAGGGAGAAATGCTACAACAATTGGACATCCAGTATTAATGCTTAATGTGGCAGTGGCAAGTTCGTCTATCGAAGCAAGTACAGCTATGAATCGCTCATCACTCAGCATTTATTTACTAAAAGGGATTCAAGACAAACCTTTTGTGTCTGGCTTTACCTTTAGTATCACTTTATATGGCCGTTGTGTACTATTTCTTCAGTTTATATGAACAGCATTACTGTTGCTCAAACAAAAAAGCTTTTACTTATGTGCAGCCTAAGGTGACAGAGCAAAGGAGAAAACATTTTAGATATGATTAGGTAGAGTTTGAGAGCTTGTTTGTTTTATTTAACATCACTATCAGCATCAGTGGTCATTTTATCTCAAGACTGGGCTGCTGGAGGAATAAACCAACGCAGATTGTTAGGGTTCCTACCTTTCACCTCGGAGAGTTTGGCCGTCCTCGCCAGTCAGTGAGGCAGTTTATATCCAGTGACCAATTTACGACCTGATTACCAACAGCTGCTTTTCCTGCTATTTAGGTGTGGGTTCCGTTCGTTGCCAGGTCGTCTCCACTCGGTACGTACGGGGGGAACCCCTGAGGTATTTAGTGTTTTAGGGGCACTTTGAGGGTCTGCCGTTCCGTACTCATGCACTACTCGCACTCCTGAGCTCATGTGCCTCACCACTTGGGAGACGTCCCAAATCGTGCTCTCTGCAACCCTGCCCCATTGGTGCTTCGGCGCCTCCTTGCATTAGGATCGCGCATTGATCCCGGTCAGGACGCAACACAGCGGCGTGCCATTTCTTCCTTTTGGTTTTTTTGTGTTCAGGAGCCTTTATTTCCCCATTATTATTATACATCGTGGGATTCCGTCACTCCCGCATCCTTGGGTCCTCTCACAAATCATAACACAGACATGGGAACATTCAGACTCCCCACAGACGCCCCGCTCTTCCCTTGGATCAAACCCAGGACCTACTTGCTGTGTGGTGGCAGTACTAGTATTTTAAGAGACTGTTCTGTTTGGGCAGCCCAGAAAGTATTGGCATAAACAAGGCGACAAAAGTATTCTGATTTAATACTTGGAACTATTCTAGGCTGCATCTGACAAACAACATATGTGGTGCTCATGGTAAGAAGAGATCGGTCATTATTTTTACCAACATATTAAACTGAAAGTTCAGTGTTAGTAAATTATAATGCTAGTCATTGCTTGTATGGCACTGCTTTTTAGCAGTACTCACAACTCACAGCACAGGTTCACCAGCTAGTTCTTTGTTTAACTTTGGTCTCTTCATTTTTTCCATTTTCTTTTCTTCCATGCAACAAATTGAAGATATTTCTGATCTTACTCCGATTTCGTTAAATGCTCTGTTGAGAATGCGCTAAACTGTAATAGAACTACCCGAGAGTCATAAAAGGTTTTGTCCTCTTTAGACTATTCCAGTTAAATGAATCATGCAGCTGAGATTCATAGACCACAGATGAATCTGCCCAGCTTGCTTTATGAACCTAGAATGGAATCACACGCTGCAGTTTATTACAAGCACCGGTCCCAATAGGTTCAATTCTATTTTGACTTCTAACTTAGAACTGGGTTTATACAATTATACTGGATAAATGAGAATCAGTTTGAAACCTTGGAAGTGAGGGAATATTATTTAGCTCAGAAGTAAAGACACAGAACCTTCTATCGATCGCAAGCTGCTGAATGTATTAAAATAAAAAAGAAGCAAACAAGATCTCTATAAAACACTCACTGAACATTAATAAAGTGCAGTGAGTGTTTTATAGATAAAGGCTAAAGCATAAAAGTCAGGCTTTGCGTCTTCAGCAGACCTTTTCAAATATGTTACCTGGCTGAACTGGGAGAACACAGATCACATCATGAAATCAACTTTTTAATATAAAGCAGTTCTTTTTCTGGAATAAGAAAAGGGTCAGGAAAGGGGGGGGGTCGTTTGGGGGGGGGGTTAAGGACAGTGGCTTTTGCCTCTGGCTCTGCTGCTGCAGCCTGTAGTCTGATTGAAATCATAGAAATGGAACC
Organism: Parotocinclus spilosoma; assembly: GCA_033117975.1. NCBI lineage: Eukaryota > Metazoa > Chordata > Actinopteri > Siluriformes > Loricariidae > Parotocinclus > Parotocinclus spilosoma. Next base: position 3,807 of record JAVSBV010116199.1, read on the forward strand.
GATAAGTTATTTTCATTTAAAGTTAAACAACACCAAACACATCTGGGTCATAAACTGACTCAGCTTTCTTTGTATTGCTTAGGAATCATAAAGTTTTTGGTAAGCACCATTTTCTTGCAGCACTGTGGGAACTCCTAGCTCCGTGGCAAACATTAAGTTTTGGGAATTTGAAATCTATCAATCTGTTTTTTGTTTGTTTAAGATTGAGAACAAAACACATTTCATTTCATTACAGCTCATCCGTTTAAACAACATTAAGTCACTTGGTCAAAGTTAATAACAATGCAGGACTTTTACAAATGATTTACATTAGCATTAGTTTTAAAATAAAATGATAGAAATAAAATTTATGTTTATATACAGTACAGTTTTAGTCCATTAGTTGTTTTAGCAATAGTATAATGGCCATATATAACATTATACAATTTCTGAATTGGATTCATCACTCCATAATCCCCTAATAATTTTCATTTCTAATATTTCTGAGTTTTAGCATATCTTAGCCTTTTCTAGTCTGGATGGACCTTTTCGTCTTTGGTCCGAGAGCAAACAAACCAAAAATAACTAAAAGTATGTGGACATTTACACTGGTTAAATAGTCACTGCAGTAGAAGAGTACTGCATGCTTTACTATGAATGCTTTGACGTATTTAAAACCTAACATTAGTTTCAGTGGCATTCCACAACTGTGTGGGTTTACTCTGGGTACTCCGGTTTCCTCCCACAGTCCACAGTTAAGACATGCCTGTTGGATTAATTGGAGTATCTAAAAGTGGCTCTTAGTGTGCCACTGTGTGCATGACTGTGTGTGTGGATGGATTGGCGCCACGTCTAGGGTTGTTCCTGCCCTTGCGCTCAGAATTGCCAGGTGGGCACTAGCTGACCCACGTCCCCGTGTCGATTAAGAGGAAGATAATGAATGAATTACTTTCAACACAAGCTTAAAGTTTGAATCAGCAGCTTTAAAAATCAACCAAGAGATCAGTATAAAAATATATTTAATAAATTGTGACACCACGACAAACCTTAGTATCAAATAAAATGGCAGTACATATTCAGTGTGAATTATATCATTATACAGTTCTGAAGCACTTTTTATTAGTGGTTATGAAAATGAAAGTGACAATGGGAGGCACTTTGCTAATTACCTCCTTTCTATTTTCCCTTCCACAACATATCAGTTTTACAATTCAGTTTGGTTTTTAACAACCCCATTTAGCACCTACATCTCCAAATGTGCAAATCCATGACACTCAGCTACTCATCCACACTGAGGGGAACGTGAGAGACATTATCATGTAGGTCGGTCCATCTTTTATCAATGGCTGTACTAGAGAGAAATATCCAGGAAATCACTAAGGAAATGCCATTTACTATTTCTGCAGTTGCTCCTAGACAACAATGATAAACAAAATACTTTCACTTTGAAATCTCTTGTCTCTCAGGTTTTTGTCTTAAGCAAAGACTTTAGTCATTTCACGTGTCTCCACTAACAGTGTGATTTTCAGGTGTGCTGCTGCTCTGAACAAACCTGGCTAACTGAAATGAACTACAGCATTGCTTATCCATGCCAGTTATCTCTGTGCTATATGAGAATCTCTTTTAAACTGGGGTAGCCTAGCGGTTAAGGTACTGGGCTCTGGACCTAATGGTCCAGGGTTCAAATCACCACCTCTGCCAAACAGGCAGCTTTTTTTCTTGTAAAACATTTGCTTATTTGGAATGTGAGTATGTTGTACATGTTAATGTATGGTTTTTATTTCCATGTCTTCAATCATCACTTAACCACCATCTTGATCTCAAACCTTGGTCTGGGCTTGTAGCCAATAACATCTTGAGATCAATGTATTTTTGGCTTTCTTAAACTCAAATGCATTTATTTCTTGTTTTTTTTTAAGGTGGGGCAATCCTATAACAAAGTTCTCCTCTAGGTGGCCAGAGGGTGACTTGCCCCTTCATCAGTCAGTCAGATTTGTAGTTGCATTTTGAGTTAGGGCGTGAGACTTCTCCTTGCTTAAGGGCAAGGCTGCCCTGTTTTGCTACCCTGTCCTGCCTGCTGTTCTGTTTCAATATTCTGCCTCTAAATGGGAGTTCCTGAATCTCAGAGGTGCCACATCAGTGCTTTTGACAAGCTGGACAGCATTGTTGATTGTCTGATTTAGTTCATATTTGAAAGACAGTTAGCACTTGTTCTGGGCTTGGGTTGGGTTTGTACTGAGTTTATGTCTAGCCCCTGGCACTTGTAAGCCACAAAGTTAAGGTTGGACTTAATACAATAGGAATCTTTCGTTAAGGAATCTTCTCTGCTGTTGATACACAGTTATGTTTCCTATTTCTGCCAGATTTAGCAGCACAGTGAAAAGACAAAATATTGGATGAACAGAAACTTTCTTTCTCTAAATGTTTGCCATTCACTTTGTCTAAGAACTTGCCAAACCTTAAGGAGTATTATGTTAAGCCCATTAAGAAAAGTTATGTTCTAATCTTAGCAATGCTTTTGAAAACTCGGGTCTAGGTTGTTGGAAGCATGCAGGAGAAAATTCCAGTTTTACTGGCACATGACAAACAGAGAGAAACACTTGCATCTGGGAAAGAAGCCAAAATGTGTGATAAATCAAGGATCCGTCTAGCCCTAAAGAACCTAAAGAGCCGTAAAGTGTGCTTTCTTTTACATAGCAAGCACAGGACAAGCTTTTAGAATTTCTCACAAGTTCACAAGTACATGCAGTTGTGCAACAGACTTTGTTCTTTGATCAGAAAATCCAAACATAGCTCACATGCATGCATACATATTAACCCGCATTCATTTCTAAGCTTTATTGCCAATTCAGCTTTGGATTTCCTTCACACTATGGCCTTTGGCACACCTAAAAGCAATCCCTCCTTTTCGCCAATCCTTAACATCTGCTTTGAGACCCATGTTTTACACATCAATTGAGACAATCACTGCACTGTACCACCTCTTCTCCATCTGTGACTCCTGTCACACACCTCACGCTGTCACCTCACACTGCCTCCACAATGCTAAGTTGTATTAAGTGGGTGTGGAAAGTGACTGAGTGAAGCGAGTTAAACTAAATGAAATGGAGTACTGCTAATGCGTTTTACTTAATTAAACAGACTCAGTAAATAGAAATGATAGAGCATAGTTCAATAAAGTGAGCTGAAACGGAAATGGTCCAGCGTGACATACAGCAAATTTACTTTTAACTGACATACTGAAATGAAGAGAACTGACTTCACGTAGTCAATTGAATCGGAACATTCTATTCAATTCAATGAACTTAAACTAAACTTCAGAAAGTAGTGACTGCAAGAGAAAGTGTAGGGATGGTGAATGTGAGGAGATGATTTGCTCTCTGACTGCTGCAGCGGTGGCTGACTCACGCTGGGTCAAGTCTTCCTCTGTTCAAGCTTGTGTGTGTGTGTACCATATATATATATATATATATATATATAATTAGGTAGAGGATATTTCAAAATTAATTATCCCCTAATAAAATATCCCCTAAGTTTGTGAGGAGTGTACAACATTGTGGCACCATTTTTACTTTTTTCTTTTCTTTTTCTCCAAAAAACGTAGCTTTATTTTCAAAAACAAAAGGTAAACTTATTGCTTCTGCTTACTGAGGTTAAGATTAGGTGTAGTAATCATGATGTCAGTGGGAGGTCCACTCAAAAATAGTAAGATATGGTGTGTGTGTGTTTGTGTGCTTTGTCTTGCTGTATTTTTAAGGAGACATATAATCCTGTGATGATATGAAAACCTGGAATTGTAACTACTAAGAACTGTTTTTCCCATCCTCACTTCTTTTACTGCTTTAAAAAAAAGGCAACTTTCATTTGGAGAATAAATAGAGCCAACAAACTTGCTTTAGGCTACTGATGTTAGGGTTAGGTGCCCACAAAGATAGTGAGAGCTGTGAAGTGTGTGTGTGTGTGTGTGTGTGTGTGTGTGTGTGTGTGTGTGTGTGTGTGTGTGTGTTCGTACCATGGATAAATTACATTCAAGGAGAATGATTTTTTTTTTACAATTTGGGGACATTTTGCTGGTCCCCATGAAGAAAACAGATTATTTAAACTTTCTTTTGAAAACCAAAAAAGTCAAGAGATTTGCTTTAGGTTTCTGAGTTTAAAGTTAAATACGGGTGTAGAATGAAATAGTACAGTAAAATGATATCAATGAAAAGTCCTCACAATGATAGAAAGACTGTGTGTGTGTGTGTGTGTGTGTGTGTGGTTAGATCTAAGGTGGCACTCTGTTGACAGTAAAGGTCGGTCATGTGGAGCGCAAGAACCTTAGAGCCTTCAGGGAGAAAAGATGCGAGGACACACACACACACTGTGGCACACACACTAAGTTTAGACACACACATACACTAAGTTTAGACACATATGCACACATGTATAGATACTGCCAGATTAAGGCAGTTCAGGCACTAGGGAGCATAATTTCTCTCTCTATCTCTCTCTCTGATGTAATGCTCATGTGAGGAAGGTAATGGCAGTGCTGTCTGCACTCGCACCGTGATTAAAACACAAGGCGTGTTATTACGCTCTGACAGCAGTGCTTAAGACTCCTCACACTCCTGCTGCTGCTTCTTGATAATCATGACACCCAGCCTAACACGTAGCTTTGTTCTCTGTCTCTTTCCCCACAAATTTCTCACATCGTCCTTCTGTCGTCCTTCCTCCTCTTGCTCCTTTATCTTCATGCCACTCCAGTCGCACTGTTCAAATCTATGATCTGTTTCTAATGAGGGTCTTAAGGTCTTTATATGGATTTGTCGTACAGAGACACAATTTAAGCTGCGAGCACGCAAGAGAGAGTGTGTAAGGTACCGCATGCAGATGCGACTCTGCATCTGATCAAATTTCCTACACTGGGTTTGAGGTGGGGGGCCGTGCATGCACTCAACAAAAAAAAAACAACTTCAGAGGATAACCAAATCTGAAGCTGACCCTATCTCATTCTTTATTCTGTATTTATTTAATAACGGATTCATGGCTCTGATTTTTTTAACCATATACACCATCATATGACCAAGAACTCATTTAAACCTAAACATGTCCTTTAAGTGCCATGTGCATTAACATGGGTTTATTGTATCTAGCTGCGCGTTATGGATCTAACCGGAATTGATGTGCTTGATTCATGAGACCATAAACATGGACTCTGAACCAGAAGGTCCAGGGTTCAAATCCCACCTCTGCCAAGCTACCACAGTTGGGTCCTTGAGCAAGGCCCTTAACCCACAACTGCTTGGATTGGTAGACTGTATGAGTTGTAAGTCACTCTGGATAAGGGCGTCTGCTAAATTCTGTAAATGTAAATGTAAACATAAACTGGTCTTGGCCTCAGGGTAAGGTAGACTCTGAGTAAAATTATGTAAATTATAAACTGATCATTATTGAGTATGAGCAATCCAACCATGATAAATCAGACATTTCTCTACATGCCTAAATAAAATGTGCACTCTAATTGGCTAACAGGGAAAAACAAATTATTGCTATTCACATTCAGTATTAATTGAATAACAATGTTTTTATTTGGACTTTCACCTGCTTGCTGTACTTTACCATATCTGCAATCTTCTTCTTCTTCTTCTTCTTCTTCTTATTATTATTATCATTATTATGTTTTCATTGTATTGTTTGAGAGAAGAAGGAAACAGATCTAATAATTAATATTCATAATCTTTTTAGGCTATACATTATTTATTGTAATTGTGGCTGGCAACAGTTGAATGTTTTTGTTGTTTAAAAATAAGAAAATATGCATTGTTTTGCATTGCTTGAGCTTAAGAAATGAGTCCCCCAAGAAGGTTGGGTCCCTTTTTGAGTCTCGGTCCTCCCAAGGTTTCTTCCATCTATATTTAGGGAGTTTTTCCTTTTCGCTGTCGCTCTAGGCTTGCTCAATTTGTTATTGGCCTTTTAAGATCATATAATATTGGAAATCTGCTTCATAGAAATGAACTTGACTTTGAATTTGGCTTTTATCGAATGCAAACTGAAATCGAATTGTGAATCATTACACCAGAATTCAAATCAAAACACCCTGTCTTACTGTCACTTATCTTGGTCTGAAGTCTGGAGTCCATAAACAGGGTTCCATAAACACCCCACCAGAGATTCGAAACCCAGATCCTCGGAAATGGCTGTGGCCAGTTGGCTCTTGCCACGGAGCCACCGAAGCTGCATATTTATGTCTTCTAATTTGTAAAAGATATGCTCTTACATAACCACATTTCAAATGCTGAAAAATCAATCTTTAGTTAAACTGCTTTGTTATTTTTAATTAGGATCACTTAAGAGTCAGCCAGAGGGGTCAAACATATTTGTCATTGCTCAGAAAAACAATGGGAACAATCAGAAGGTAATGAAAGTATTGATTGGAGGGAGATGGGAGGTGGCAGGTGGGAGAAGATGGACTTGAATTGTTGATTGTGTGTAAATGAGCTTTTGATGGTGTCTAACAGCAGTGTACCTTAGGCTGTGTTCTTATGATACTATTACCTACATTTCTGCTTGCTCTTGTTTTCACCGGAAACCTCATTTACAAGGGCTGGAAAGATGAGATGCCCCAACATTGTGCCTTATGTCACACCCTCATTGACTTCTTGCCAATCAGAATAGAATCTGAAACTATTATATTAGCAATATTAGCAGACAACTTTATACACAGCAGCATACACATAATAATTTTGTCTTAAGAACAGACAAAAAAACTTTGTTTTGAAAAAGAACACACGTATCTGAAACTGTTGGACTTCGACCCTGCAGGTACCTGTAGGTTAAGGCCTGATCACATGATGAAGAAATTGGATGCAGGTTTTAATGTAGTAGATTTAAATGCAGTTTTTTTACCGTCTTAAAATTTCCTTTTCGCATTTTCAGAAAACAAAAACTATAGCTATTGTTTCTTTTTTTGAACAGACTAGAATGCACTTGCATAGACAAGAAAACGGCTACAAAAGGTGAAGATTTCCATCAACAAAATGTGGATACAAAAGGTTGATAAAGTCACCATCTTTACACTTTTTTGTTTGGATTTAACATCAAGTCGGCCTGCATTGTCCTGGAAAGGTTACATAGGGACCTTGGAACATGTGGATGAATGAATTTCACATGACATCATCATTTACAAGGGATAGAAAGATGAAAGGTCTCAGTATTGCACCTTGTGCCACTCCCATTGTCACTTCTTGCCAATCAGAATAGCAACAGGAAATATGCTGTATAAATATTCTGTTAGCTATAAGCAACATTTGCAGATCAGCTTGCACTTCATACCGTCTTAGCAGGAACAATCCAAGCAACAATCCAAGCAAATCCAAAGGTTATAGGTTGCAGCTTGGCAGTGATCGGACACCACCTCTCCTCATCAACCTTCCTTTTAAGAATCCAGTACTGTAAAACCTCCTCCACCACTGCCCTGCGATGTCCTCCACCACCTTATCTGTCTGTAATTAAGCTCACGGTGCTGAATGTTGATGGATTTTGGCTACAATTAAATAAATGACTACAACTATAATGATGTGACCCATAATTATAATCCTGAAATCCCAGACAAGAACAAGTGTAACAAATGAAAGCCAGTTAATTAGACGTTACCCAGCCAGTCTGTATTATGGCATGGCAGAAAGATATGGAGGTGTTGTCGCATTGCATAATCATGCATATTCACAGATTCTGTAGTTTTTAATAAGTGTAAAGGTGGACAGATACTCCCACACCATGTACAGAATGACGGGAGGTCTGAGTACTAATTGGTTTAGTCATATGCTTTGTCCGAACGTGCTATCATGCTGCTGTCAAAAGCAGGCTGTAATACAGGCTTTTACTCTAAAACCTATGCTGGATTTAAATTCAATGTGTGAGTTTGACAGTGTTATAGCAGGGGTTGCAGCGTAGAGAATAAGACTGCTTTATTTCACCAGCCAGATTGTACAGGAAGAAACAGGGACCTTCTGTCAACTCACAGTATGTATGAGATACCTATGATACGTTACCAGTCCATTACAGTGTTCCCTCGTTTATGGCGGAGGTTACGTTCCAGGACCACCCGCGATTAACGAAAATCTGCACAGTAGAGACGCTATATTTATTTAAGTATTTATAAACTATTTTAGCCGTAGAACTTGCAGAACGTTTCGGTAACATCGTAGGGCTTGAATGAATTCAGTCTATAATGAAACTTTCACAAACAAAGAACACAACACCGCAGATAAAAACTTGTAAGCAAGTAGAGACTCAGGCGGCCGATGCTCTAGTGTTACTTCTCGTTTTTGGTGAGTATTCATCCGCTGAGTAAATACTCTATTGTAGTGTTTTTAACTGTTAAGTAATCAAGCAACACGCTGAAGTATCGTATCACACATGCTCCGTCCGTACCGAGCTTACAGCACGTCATATCCTACACATTGTGTGGCTACAACAGCTACTTACTGTAAATCATCATATTTTATCATTTATAACATTCCTTTATTGTTAGAATTTATATTTTTTATACATTTTGTGATTTTTTAAATGTAAAAGTTCCGCAAAAACCCGCGAAACAGAGAAAATCCGCGATATATTTTTTCCATAAATATTTTTTGAGTCCCCGAAAGGTGAACCACGAAGTGGCGAGAGAACACTGTATAAGAAAATACTAAAATATCTCTTAAAATGTGTAGGAATGTATCGCACAAAAATATATTGCACAGGTAAAAATAAATATTTTATAAAAATTAAGAAAGGTATTGCACGGATGAGGTAGTAAATATTGCACAGATATTGTGTTGTGTCCTTTAGTTCGTTAATTATTGCAACAGTCCTGTCATATGTGCTGTTTTTCAGTCTGTTGCTTTAGCTCGTATCGATCTATACCCCCCTGAGGGGAGTCGTTGGAACAGATGATGTGCTGGGTATGACATGTCCTACAGGATGCTGTGGGCCTTCTTGCAGCTGAATGAACTGTAGAGCTCCACTAAAGAGAGATATTCTTCGCCGTGTTGACGACGGCATACCACACTGGGATGCAGTATGTCAGTACACCTTCAACAGAACATCTGTAGAAGGCTCCCAGCAGCTCCTTGGACAGGACATTACTTTTCAGAACCAGAAGAAAGGGAAGTCGCTAGTCGCTACTATGCCTTCTTGATGAGCACAGTGCTGTTGGTCTTCCAGGTTAGGTCATCATTCTGGTACAAACCCATGAACTTGAATGTATTTTCCCAGGAAAGTAATACAATACGATACAGTACGATACTCTCCTGCACTCTGATTAGGAAGCCGGCTGTGATGCCGGGAGACACATGGCAGGAATGATGAGCGCTGAAAAGCTAGTGAGGCTTGTAGCAGATAATAGTCTGGATGGTCCTTTTGTATTGTTTCGGAACACATGGCATTAGAGGTATCTAGGCTGCACAATCACACAGTGGAAGCGTGTATGGTGGTCAGATAAATCAGTATTCCAGGTGTTTTTGGAAAAAATTAATGCGTGTGCTCCAGACAAAAAGGAGCACCCAGACTATTATCAGTACCAAGTCCCATCAATGCCCTCCTGCAAAATTCATTTATGCTTCTGTGATGGCAGCATTAATGCAGAACATGACATCTTTTCCAGTCCATGCATTTTTCAAGAAAATGATGCAAAACCAGTCAAATCAGAAAAAGGTTAGGACCGAAACATGGAAATCTCTTCCAGTCTTTCTTTAATAAACACTGTTTTTAAACATTTCAATAATTGTATCAGGCATTTGTTAATAAACTGGAGATTCTCTGTCCACCATTACTGTTTCAAGTCTTAACCTTTTCTGGATGCTGCTTTTGTACCAAATCATGATTATAATCACCTGTTTAAAGTCACATTATTATTTAGGTTTTTTTTAAATATAATAATGCCCCTGTCCCAATTTTGTTTGAAATACATTGCAGGCCTGGAATGCAGGAATAGATGTTTATTAACGAATGAAATGAAGTTGATCAGACAAAACATCAGGAAACATCTTGGATTCATACAGTAGTAAGTAAGTGAGTAGTAAGCCTTTTCTATACTGTCCAAAATTATTTGGGGTTGTACTTGGTAAAGTACAGCATAATCCGTGTAGTTTAGTGTTATTAGTAAAGCACAGTATAGTAAAATGTTTAATTTTAAATGTACTGATCCATACTGACCTGTAATGGAACTCTCTTTCATGTCGTTGCTGTCTGGAGTAGGTCCAGCAGGTGTTTTTGGAGGCTGAACCATGGGAGATATAGCCACCACTGGCTTCTTCTGCTTCTCTACTGCACTTCTGGACTGTACACACACGTACACACACACTGTATTTATTCTTGATTGTCTTGGAATGGTCTTGTGTATTTATAATATAGCGCCTTGCGTATTTATTGTATATTGTATTGTGTCATTGCACATGCTACTGCACACATGCACTTATGTTGTATTGTGTAGTCTATTGTTTTACGTAGCACCTCGGTCCTGAAGGAAGGTGATTTAGTTTTACTGTGTCCAGCCACCGTACATAATCTATTTATTATACAATATATACCCACAGTAAGCTAGCAGTAGATCTATACTCATTGTGTATTAAGATTCATAATAAGAGATTGCTTTATCCCTAAGCAGTTACTGACTGAGTCTCAGCACAAGCTCCGTAAAATGAATAAGCCCCCTCTACCCTGTCACTTACAGGATAGAAACCACTACAGGACCACAAAATACATGCATAAACCTACATTTCCACATTTTAACCAAGATAAAGCCTTTTTTATACTTGAATGTGTTTTACATGGTGATACCTGCATGTATGCTGGGGTTAGTCAGGCATTTCTCGGCTATAGCTGCTTTCAGAACGACGCTGCTCATATTTTAATTAGAACGCGGAAACGTCAACACATTTCCCTCATACTGACTTCTCTATACTGCCTTGTAATTTGTTTTGGAATTCGTTTTATGATTCTGCTTTATGTCCTTCAGTGGTTTAGCCCCTTGTCTCTCGCTACGCTCCTGTAGCCTTACACTCCCTCTAGATCACTCAGATCTGCCAATCAGTTCCTTCTAGTGGTCCCTAAATATACACTTACATTTTTTATAAGACTGCTGCTGATACATGTTCATAATGAGGAAGGTTCATCGATTTCGGTTGTGTTTTGAGCACTACTTAGCCAACTAAAGCCTCTTGCTATATGGCACATTACTAATGAAGAAGTCAGGATACTAATTAGTTAGTGACATGGCAGACATAAGCCACGAAGGAACAACAAATTTAATAAGACACTTTAAACAGTCTCACTCCATTGAATGTACAGAATTCTATAAAGCCAACCAAGATAAAGGTTTTAAAACTAATCTAGCAAGAGCACAGAGCCAGACACATACCACTATCTTTAATTAGCAATGGAGAGGTTTCCATTATAAGAAAAGCTGAACAAAAATGTTTCTGTATGCAGTCATTCGTAATTACTAGGCAGAAAAATGCCTAGTACATACTTTCAAAAAATGTCAAATCAAAATTCCACCTGAATCATTATATTAGCAGACAAACCTCCTTAGTGTCTTTCTCCTCCTCTTCATCATCATCACCCCCGTCATCTGCTTCAGTAGATGTGAGCTTATTGGCTGCTTCAAGTGCAGCAGCCAATCCCTGCTCAGGTTTAGCTGCTTCCTGGCCAGGCAGTGGAGGGAAACCTGTACAGGGCATTTCATCCAACATTTGAATACAACCCATGACTCTTCTAACTGTGTGTTTTTAAGAGATCACTGACCAGGGGGTACGGGAAGGTCCTCATAGTTAACAGCTCGACCTGCTTTATGGGATCGAACGGCACTCTGATATTGCTGTGGACAGCATGAAGAGCAACACGTGTCAGTGCACAGGTTCAAATCAGACCTGCTTTAAGGTGCGAAACTGGGATTAATACCGTGTACCTTAACGATGCGATCATACATGCGGGCTTTACGCTCGTCCCCATTAGCTTTCGCCTGCTCGCACGTCTCTCTGTATTTAGCCATCCTCTGCTCCAGAGCTTCCAGAACTGTTCTGGGCAAAGCTGGGCTGGACTGACCGACCGAAGTCTCGTGTGCTGTAGAAAATGCAATAGAGTGAATCAAAGTGGAAGAAGCAGCTCTTCTGTAGCTCCCTAACCACATCCTGTTTAATATTATCAATGACTGTTTTGGTGAACTCCCTTACAGAGCCAACAGGCTGCGCCACCCCCCGGTCCATTTGGGTTCCTATTAACCCCATAAGTCCTAAATTTATTTGGATGGCACCTAGTAAATAACTAAGCATGGTCATTTAAATAAGTACGCTGTTATGTATTTGATGTAAACAAATAGTTTTGTGGCAACAGATTTTGTAACCCCATTCCATTTGGCACTTTAATCACCAGTTTGTTGGTGTGGGTTTAGCTGAACTTGTGTATACTGGTGTGTAGTGTGTGTCCTGACCTTGCATGCTGGGGGCTGACTGAGAGACTTTCATAGAAGCAGGAGGAGTGTCTTTCACTACAGCAGCTGGAAACAAAATCATATTTTGGAAACAAATTCATATTTGCATTTACAATTTATTTAAAAGATGCTACAGGAGATGAGCCAAAATGACCAAATATATTACACAATACTTTTAGTAAAATGATTGTCATTAGTTTAAATGCATTATATATAAAGAACAGGAGACCCACATACCTCCTGATAGAGAGGGAGGAAGGGTACTCAGATCCACAGACTCTCCTTTCTCCAGCGCTTCGATCACAGCATCAAAACTCTGAACCAGAGAGAGGAAAATGATCACTATAATAACACATTAAAAATGCCATATATGTCATTTAGCAGGCCCACTCATCCAGCGCAACTTACAACTTATACAGTCTTACAATCCAAGATGTTACACAGTGTATAGCTGTATATAGGAACTGTCATGGATCAGTGCTTAAGGTTTTGGACTATTGCTGGCACTGCCAAGCTGTCACTGTGGACCCTTCAACAAGGCTCTCTAACTCTCAATTGAACAATCTCCATGCAGAAACTTTATTGTATCAACTTCAAGCGCGTAAAGCTAAAACTTTTCATTATTACCATTTCATGTAGATATACAGGGATGGTCAAAGTCACGTGGCACCCTTTTATTTCAGAAACAAAAGGGAAAAGGACAGATCCCCAGCAAGTAAGGGGTAAGGGGGTCCGGAATAAGGCCACCATCTTAAAAGCCGACATACGGGATCAAGGGCAAGTCTTTTTTTCGACAGGAAGGTGGTCATGTAGAAAGTAGCAAAGAAGACCAGATCTTACCTTGCTGGTCTTCAGGTGCATCCTGGCTTGTTCCAACTCTCCAGCTTGTTTTGCTTTTAGCGCAGCCAGCTTGTACTGTTTCTGTCTCTCCAGCAGGGTTTCTCTGGAGGCTCCGCCCACTTCTACTGTTTAACCACAATGCACGCTTTCAGTGAGCATGATGAGGAATGTCCGAGTCTCGTTGAATCCTCGATTAGATTAGTCAGGAACTGAACGAGACTGACCTGCGCGGGACTGTGAGTGACGCGCCGTCTCATGCGCTGAGGGGGATTTGAGGTCTTCAGCCACATGTCTCTGTTCCCCCAGTGAGGTAACACAGGAAGCTTCACAGCTCTCTGCCTTAAGCGTCTTGCCTTCCTGTTAAAGAACAAACAGTGACATGTTACATCCCAGAAGTCCGGGAGAATATATATAATAACCATCCTACTCAGTACACACCGAGGTGCTCTCCTTCTCCGGGGTAACGGGTGTAGATTCCACGGCACTGTCTGACTCCTCGTGATGCTCAGGTGAGGAGGGCGTGGTCATGGGAGGAGCTTGGGGTCGAGGAGCACCAGATGCTACAGGAGGAGGAATCTCAGCCTCGTTTACCTTTCCTCCTTTACGTAGGCTTGTGAGCATGCTCTGTAATGTCTGAGTGCAAAACATGGCACTAATCAATTCGTTAATCATTAATTTTCCTTCCTCATAATCACCATACTAATGATAAAAAACATTTGTTTGTTTATTTTATTTAATTATTTAATGGTGCATAATCTTTATTAGCCATTTCTGACCGATACCAGTTACACACACTTTAGAGGACTCGTACCCAGGTCTCTGCTGTAACTGCACCTCCATGTGCCCCTCAGCCCATTATAATTATATAATTTAATTATAATTTTTTTTAATGAACCTTTACTTACTACTACAAATTAAAACCACAACTAATTCTAAAAGAAATCAATACATGTATTATGTACTAATAATACCAATCTGTAAATAATAACAAAGAGTGCAAAAGTAATATTATGATACTCATGTAATATTATGAAAATTTAATAGAATACCTCGTATTATTAATATTTAGTAAATCTTTTAAAAACAGCAACAATATTATTACAGTATATGAAAATAAATTTCGACTTATTTAATACAACTAATCACTGCAACATCAATAGAAATAAAAAAATACAAAGATAAACATGATTAGTATTACAAATACACAGAAAATGTGTGTGTTGTTAAAACAGCAATCATAAAAAGAACCACAGTAATAATGATAAGAGGAGTAATACAAATAACAGTAAAAATTCTTTGTATTGCTACTAAAGCTTAATAATAATTATGATGATAACAATAGGAATATACTCGATTCTGCTGCCTCTATTGACTAATCACATTATAAAAATCACTTCATCATATTCTGTTCTGATTAGTAGACAATACGATTCAGTATGTTTTCCTCCAACCTAAATAATAATAATAATAATAATAATAATAATAATAATAATAATAATAATAAAGGATGATACACAAGTTGCACGCACCTTAAGGCCTCTGTCGTAGCGGCGAGCTTTAGCAGACTCTCCTGCAGCCGCAGCGTTACTGATAGCTGTTCTGTACATATTTATTCTCTCCTGCAGTGTGTGTTCAATGCTCCCTGGTACTGCTGTACACACCTTTACTTCCTGCAGGACAAAAAACAAACATGCATCATTAAATCATATCAGGAGGACGGTGGATGTGAAGGAGCAGTAGCCTGACCACGAGACAAAACATAGGTGCAGTAATCTAACTATGTGTAATAACGATATAATTAAAAAAATTCTACCAGAGTTTTATATAGCTATATATCCTTTATTTTCTCTTTTTTTTACCTTTCTACCGCCTCTATTCTATATTTGTATTGTAATGATGATGCTGGAATCTCAATTTGGGAACGCTCCCAAAGGGATCAATAAAGTTTTCTTATCTTATCTTATCTTATCTTATTTTACAAGAACAATAGGTCCTTCAGCAAATTACTTTTTTTAAATTGTACACTCATAATGTAGCCTCTTCACCTCGTCTTGAAACGTTTTAATCCCGTTCCCACAAAAATACAAACGTATTTCCGAAAGTCAATGTCATTGCATCACCACCAGATGTTGGAATATCTCTAAACGCTATACTGTCCAATGCTGACAAAGTTAATGCCTGGCATCATCTAGTGGTATGTTGTAGAACTGCAGGCCACAAACAGAATCCAGCGTTTGATACGCGGTTTTGTGCAAAAGTATTAGCACCAGTTAACAGAGTCAGGCTGGTAAAAAAAAAAAAAAAATTAAGCAGGAAGAAAAGGAATGTCACGGAGTCAACGTGGAATTATTCAATCTGTTCTGTACACAAGTACTGTTGCTATTGTGAAACTTTGTTGCCACTGCTCACAAAAATTAAAGGATGCTTTATTATGGGACATTTCATTTTGCTATATGTCCAGTCCAGTAGGTAGCGTATTGGAGCATTATCTAAAGATAGATCATTAGATAGAGATAGAGAGAGGGGGAGAGAGAGAGAGAGAGAGATAGAGATATTGGCATACCGTATTGGTGCTTCATCGCCACCTACTGGACTAGACACGTGCATTGTTCTTTTGGAAAATTGCACCATTGTGTGTTTTATTTAAATGTGTTTTAAACATTTGGTTCAAATTTGAGTGAAGCAGCGTTCAAATTAATTGATGAGTTTTAATTTAAAACAAAAGACAGATGAGACTTCCGGTTTGGGTCATGAAGGAGTAGGCAGCGAGTGTGAAGAGCTCCGACCTAACTTGTAACTTATGTGACCAAATTGAATACCTTTACCATAGGATTGGTGTAATTTACACACATTACAGTGTTATACGACCTCGAACAGCTAATGGCTGCCTCCAAAGCAAAACAAACTTCTTTGATGACCACACGAAACACCGTGGCTAGTAAGCTATCTACCATGGCCTCTGACGCTAGCCCTTCCAAAAGTGACCGAATAACCATGACTCAGCTGGTGCAAGAGCTACCCAAGCAACGAGAAAGTTTAAAAGAAGACATCTCTACCCTCATTCAGGAATCACTGGTGCCGTTACTGTGGAATCTGTGCAACAACGACTGACAGCGCCAGAATCACTCGCAGGTGAAAATTTTGAGAAGATATGTGCAACCGAATCTGATGTTGAAGCTCTGAAAGCCCAAAATGCGGCACTCCT
>JAVSBV010116205.1:0-20282 GCA_033117975.1 Parotocinclus spilosoma
TGGCAAGGAAAAACTCCCTAAAATGGTAGGAAGAAACCTTGGGAGGACCAAGACTCAACAGGGGACCCATCCTCCATTGGTGGCCTAGATGAACCATATAAACACCAAAGTATACAAATAAACCATTAGTCCAATATGCATCTCAGCAACTCCTCATTTTCCCCATCACTGTCCTTATGTTTACTTAAGGCATCTGTTAAAAAGCTCTCTAATAACCTCTTCCTTTTCCTCAATGCCAGCCATTTTAAGGGTCTGTAAAAAAATAATACAAATTTTAAAATGCTGTATTGCTATCAAGTATCTAATTGTTTGGCATTTTCCTGGAAGAATTTAAAAGCTCTCATTTCCAGCTTTTAAGTGCAGTGTGTGTGTCTGCATGTACATGTATTTAGGGTTTATTAAAATGAAGAGAGTTTGATTTGAATCACACAGAGGCTGCCGATGCCTTTTCGGCTTGGAGGGCCAGATTAAATTACTCTTGCTATTATTTAAAAGCAGTGTAAACCACCTGAAAAAAACGAAGCAGTATAATGTCTTCTTCCATCCTACAGTTGTAACTCTGGCTTATGCAGCCTGGTGATTTAGTAATTATCTTTACTTATCTTTATCTTAAATTTAGTAATTATCTATTTACACAACTGCAATTCAGAGATTTACTGGGGTCTCCCAGATGGCAGGTTACTTACCTTAATGTGCCACAATATGCTTTATCTTAATTATCATCCTCTTCCACCTAAGCTCTGACCTGCAGCATATTTAGAGCATTATGTTTAAAATATTAATTAAAAATCAACAATCTACAATAAATTATATACATGTATTTAATCAGTTTAATAGGCAATAAGTTTCCAAGGGTATTCAAGTCAATTACGATCATTGCTGGATCAGGCAATAGGCAGATAATATTTATTATCTTAATTATGTGTTAATAATTTTATTACTCTTTTTGTCACACAGGAAGCATGACAAACAAGACTGAAAATAAAAACAAACCGGTCGCGGCGCACAGGAACGACCGCTTCACGAACCCTTACAAACATCCATATGAATTCCTGGATCTTGTTTTCTGCTGGGTTCCTGGGTTTTATGTTGGTGCCTTTTCTCTTTGCAGATTTCAAAAATGAAAAGGTATTTAACATGTGAAAATAGCAACTAGGCAGTCCCAGTCTCAACAGGAGACACTATAACCTATAACCAGCATTAAACATCTCTGTGAAATGGTACCACAGCAGGTCTTCCATTTATTTGGACTGGGCAGGATTGAATTCAGTACTTTTGCATATCAATAAGCCTTGAGCACCAACAGTAGGTGTCAGTAGGTGCTCACCGCTGCTCACTGATTGTTCACGTACAGACTGATATATCCCAGAGCTTAGCATGTGCTATTACCAAATATTCAATATTATTAGTTACTCTGTCTGGCTTGAATCTTTTGACTACATTTTGGTCCAGGCAGTCATGAGTAAGCTGTAATGTTCTCATTAACTGCCAGAATGGGGCATGTGACATGATTGCTGGTTCCACATGGGCTGGTATGAGTATTCCTATAATTACTGATCTCATGGGATTTTCATGCTCAACAGTATCAGACATAGTTTACGCAGAATTGTACAATAGAGTAAAATAGCCAGTTCTGTGGATAGAAACACACTGTTGATGAGAAAATTCCAGACTGGTTTAAGCTGTCAAAAATCCTATAGCAACTCTGAAAACTACTATGTACAATTCTGATGAGCAGAAAAGCATCTCAGCATGCATCAACTGTTAGGGTATGCTCTAGGTATGTTTCACCTTCCATCTGGTTTAGCATTTCCCACTGGTCCCTTACTTTGTTTTTCGCTGCGGTGCATTTCGGTGCGGACCAGCGTGCCGATTCCACTCCCTGATTAATTTGCCACACAGCACGTCTCAGCGCTGAGGACCAGAAATCGCCAGATCCTCAGCATATGTTTACTTTACCTAGTCACGCTACCTTGTAGCATTATTAGCTTTAGCATTAGCCTCCGCTCCAGTTTAGCTCAGCCTAGCCTAGCTCGTGCTCGCCCTGAGCATGATTGTTTATTGTCTGGCAGTCTAAGCCATTGGTTGTCTCCACGCTTTAGCGTTTGCCTAATTGTGCCTGTCACCTGCTCCCACAGACTCCGGAGTTGCTTGTCCTGCAATTCCTTCTGTCCTGAGCACCAGGTTACCTTTCTCCACCGTCCACCATCTCAAGGAAGCAGGACGGAAGAGAACCTTATGGACAAGGATTTAGTGGCCCAGCTCGGTATCACCCTGGAGGCATTGGACAAGACCGGATAGGCCTACTCATTGGACAGCAAGCTGCTCCCCCAGATTACCCATCAGATGGCCCCCATCCTACTCATCATCTCTGGGGACCACCGTGAAGTCGTCTCTTTTGCGGTTATCTGCTCACCCAAGGTTCCTCTAGTGATCGGATACCCCTGGCTGGGGGCCCATAACTTACGATTGACTGGGGATGCAGGGAGATTTTGGGTTGGAGTGACCGGTGTCACAAGGGCTGCATACGCTTCGCCATCCCAGCCTCAAAGGCTACTGCTCACACTTCTCAGTCAGAAGGGCCAGTGGACCTGTCCAAAGTGATCCCAGTCTACCACAATCTCTACGAGGTGTTTAATAAGGATTGCGCTAAAAGCCTACCGCCTCACAGACCTTACGATTGCGCTATTGAGCTACTCCCGGGCTCCCCCCTACCTACCATTTACATTTACAGCATTTAGCAGACGCCCTTATCCAGAGCGACTAATAAATCATACAGTCTGACAATCCAAGTAATTGTGGGTAAAGGGCCTCGCTAACGGGCCAAACTGTGGCAGAGGTGGTATTTGAACTCTGGACCTTCTGGTCCATAGTCCAGTACCTTAACAACTAGGCTACCCCAGTCCCACAAAGGAGGCTACATTTACATTTCCAGCATTTAGCAGACACCCTTATCTAGAGTGACCTACAACTGATACAATCGTACAATTCAAGCAATTGTGGGATAAGGGTCTTGATCAAGGACTGTGGCAGCTTGGCAGAGGCGGGATTTGTACCCTGGACCATAGTCCAGTACTTTAACCGCCAGGCTACCACAGTCTACCGGCCGACTATATCAGCTCTCTCGTCAAGAAAGGAGTGCTATAAAGGACTATTTGGCAGAATCACTAGCAGTCAGACTCATCCGACCATTTTCCTTACCTCTAGGGGCTGGATGGTTCACTGCAACCCTGTATAGACTACCGGGGTTTAAACCCCATCACAAAGCATAACAAGTACCCCTTGCCACTCATCTCATTGGCCTTCGCCCTCCTTCAAGGGGCTACTATTTGCCTACCACCTAGTCCGCATAAGGGAGGGGGACGAGTGGAAGACCGGGGTTCAATACCCCGTTCGGCCACTTCAAATACAGGATCATGCCCTTTGGCCTTACCAATGCCCCAGCCATGTTCCAAGCCCTGTTTAACAACATGCTCAGGGACTTTTTGTTATGATTGGGCATCCCAGAGATCTCGCAAAACCATTCCTGGTCTCGCGAAATCCTCAGGATCCCTACTAATTTACTTTAACAGTTGTGGATCCGGGGTCAGCCCCTACTGACCGCAATTCCCAGGAGCCGTCAGCAGTCGGGTAATCCACGTGGCGGAGTCCAAAATAAAATAAACAAAATAAACCAAAAGCGCGCACAACAAGGGGAAAGAACTGACAGGAAGTACATATAACTCGGTGAGCTGACGCAAACGTGATCGCTGGAGTTAAATAATCAAAAAACAATTAACGAAAATGAAAACAAAGCAAAAAAAAACAAAACCAATCAAATCACGGCAGTAAATAAAAGACAAACACCACAAATAATAAGAAGGAAAAACTGAAACAGAACAATAAGGGATCGGGGTAATATAACACACCGCGGCGAAGGATGAAAACAGGCTCACAGTGTGAGCCCTAACACTTTCTCAATCGATTTAGGTTCGTTTACCTGAATTATATTTTGGTGTTCTCCCTGACAAAGGAGGACCACATCCAGCACGTCCGGCTGAACCGGCTGTTCATCAAAGCTACAAAGTGTGAGTTCCACGTCCACACAGTGACTTTTCTTGGCTTCGTCATTCAGATATGCAGCATAAAGGCAGATACTGAGAAGATCCGGGCAGTCGCAGAGTAAAATGGCAACCTCCTTCACGCAGCTGACCTCCACCAAGCACACCTTTCGGTGGACTACCGGGGCCAACTGAGCCTTCAACCAACTCACAAGGCGATTTACATCGGCCCCGGTCCTGATTTAGCCAGACCCAGACAGACAATTTATCATGGAGGTGGACCCATCCAACTCCGGAAATACGGATATACGGGCCGTACTTTCGCAGTGGTTAGCTCCAGACAACAAGCTACACCCCTGTGACTTCTTCTCCAACACACACACCATCGCCGCCCACTTCTGTTTTTTGTTGTCGCTGTTACCGACTTTTTGCACTTGATTGACTTACTGGTTTGACATTCTGTATCCTCCACATTATAATAAATACCTGTATACTACTTAGTTGGTTGTCAGTCTGTTTAGGTTCCACGTTATATTTGCCGTTGGGATCCCGTGGATCCCATAACAACAACACATCGGACCTTTAGGCAGATGAGTTACAAAACTTTTAACAAATCTGGGTACTAATTCTGTCAAATTGAAAGTGAAAGTCAACTAAAGAAGCAGAGTGGGAAAAGGTAATTAAAAACCCAAGTTGTTCTTAGTTGTGGAGAAAAACAGGACACATGAAACTAATAAATCTTTTTAGGGAATCAGAAGTGAGGCCATCCTTAATTTAATTATTCTACATTCTAAAGAGGGATAGTTGTCAATGTCAGAATACATTTTGATTTTCTTGTTGCTGGCAATTTTGGCAATATTAGTGTTTTATGGCTTATTTTGTCCCATTCTTGATATGCAACAATTTTGATTTTTGTTGTTGCATTTATTGTTTATAAGTTCATGCATTTTCTATTTGGGGTAGATCAGGATTACAGGCAGAGCAGCCCATTACCCTTATCCTCTTACGCATGCATTTGTAAAAGGTGCAGAATGTGGTTTTGCATTTGAAAAATGCACAGATGTACCTGGAAAAGATTTCCTTTTGAAGAGAGGCTTTTGTATATGAACTTTTTGCATTAATGCTACCACCACAGAATTATAAAATATGTTTTCCAATGGCACTGAGAGCCCCATACCATTACAGAATTTAGATGGTGCGCAATGTGTGTGTGTGTGTGTGTCCGTGCGTGTGTGTGTATGTGTGTGTAAGTGGGTGTGGTCCACTGCAGAGTTAGTGTGTCACAGCACTGCATTAACTACATCATTAATTACATGTAAAATAATGAACTCATTAATTAAGTCTCAAAATGAAATGTATGTCCTTTTCATAGAACACAAATACACATCAATTACAAAGGGTATTGCTTTTGTGGGTTGGAATATCTAGGAGCAACTAACAAATCTAAAAAAAATAAAAAATGTGCTTAAATGAGTAGCACAAATAACATCTTCTGTTAGGGTTCACGCCGTGCCCGTTTAAGTTCACCACGATTTTCTCATTCTTTTCCTTTCGCTTTTGTTTACGTTTCGCTTCTGCCTCACGTGGCGATTTGTTTTGGTTTTCACCGTGGTGATCTATTGGGTACTATTTCAACCCTACTGACCGCCAGGGTGCGGTGCTTAAGCACTGAATGTTCCCCTTCGCGCATGCGCCGTTCGAGCTGTAATACCAACAGAGTCACACCTGTGACCAATTGGATGACTAATCAGAGCTTGACGTCATCCGAAGATCTGCTCCCTTTTTCTTCTCGCGTGCAGTTCGTTGCGTGTGGAATATTACCCCGTCGTTGGACGTCCCGACTGCCAGTTGGCTGGAGCAGCGTGTTCGCCCTCCTAGGGACTGCGACAGATTTCTCTTTGCAACGCTGTCGGTTGGTCTCCCACCGTGCAGCGTTTTCTTCCTCTCTTTATTAGTTGCCCCAAGTTGTTTCGTCCCCGCTCCCAGCTTATTCAGCTTTAAGTTGCTACATGAGCTACGGTGTTAGACTCCCTAAGTTACTGTGTGAATAAGTTGGTGACTGCAACGTGCTTCGTCCCCGCTCCCAGCTTATTCAGCTTTGAGTTGCTATATGAGCTAACGGTGCTAGCCTTCTTAGTTGCTGTGTAAATGAGTTGGTGACTGCAGCGTTTCCGCCCCCGCTCCCAGCTTATTTAGCCTTGAGTTTGTTATTGCGCTAACAGTGTTAGCCATTATTTGAGCTTACGGCGTTAGTCCTTCTCAGCTCTATTTTCTTTTGGTGTCATGGATTGCTCCCACTACTGTGCCAATTGTGGAGCGAGGCTTGAGGTGGAGGATGGCCACGATTTTTGCCCTGCCTGCCTAGGACATGACCACCTGGTGGAGGCTCTGTCCGAGAACCCCTGCATGAACTGCAGTTATATGCCCCGGGCAGTGAGAATGGCTCGGCTGGCCCAGTCGTACCCAGAGCGCGACGATGGTCTTTCCTGTTCTGGTCAGAGGGTCGTGCCCAGGCGCTCTAAGCGCAGGGCTTCCTCTGTTGCTGCGAGTCCTCCAAAAAAGAGACGGGTCAAACCTTATCAGGATCTTTCCAGCGGAGCTGACGGAAATGAAATCCCTTTTTCAGACACACCAGCTGGATGTGTCGACAGCGGGGTCTCCAACCATGCCTGAGTTGGTTGTGGAGGAAGACACGTTGTCTTTGGCTGCCTCTGCTTCTGACTTTAGGAGGTAGAACGGGGTACAGTCATCCCACGCTTTGGAGACTGGTTCACGCTCCCCATCTCAGAGTGCTGCTAGTGGGTCAGGTGACGACTCCATGCAAGACGTCATGTGTCTGGCCCTTAATCGGTTGCAGCTAGCCATCCCGAAGGTGGAGGAGTCAGCTCCTGCGGGTGCCTTTTTTAAAAGCGCTTCAGGCTTTTGCGCTGATGACTAGGCAGCGACTTTCAGGTCTCAGCAGGAGTATGCCTCACCTTATAACCAGAGGCGCCCACCGGCTGGCCCCAACCCATGGCCACCCCTTCAGGGTTTTGGTCGATCCATTGGTCCTCGTGCGGCGCAACAAAGACCCAACAGGGGCTTTCATGAGCCGGTCCGCCAGTCACCCAGGCAGGCCCAGACCACGCCCTTTAGTCGCCATCCCCCCAGGCCCCCCAAAGGCCATGGGGGGAGAAAGTGATGCCACCAGGCCGGCCGCCCATTACTTTTCCCATCAGCAGCTCAACTACTGGGCTGCTCGGACCGCGGATCCGTGGGTAATTGCCACCCTGACCCATGGTTACCAGTTACAGTTCCGACGGCGGCCTTACATATCACACCGGGTCAGGATGAATGTCATCACCAACCCGGTGAAAGCTCAGGCCCTGAACCAGGAGCGTTCTACCCTCCTGGCAAAGGGTGCAGTCAAGGTGGTGGATCCTCTACAGCAACCCAGAGGTTTTTACTCAGGGGTCTCAACCAGTACTTAAAAGTCCTGCCTTTTCACATGCTTACCACAGCAGAGGTTCTGCAGGCGGTGACAAGGGGAGAGTGGTTCACATCGGTGGACCTGACAGATGCGTACTTTCATGTACCCATTGCGACGGAACATCGCCTTCCTGCAGCTGCTAGGCAAGCTGACCTCGTGCCCTTGGGTCTGCTGTCGCTGCGCCAATTTCAGAGATGGCTCAACAGCTTTCATCTGGATGCCAGGCTCCACAGGCGTCGCAAGATCGTGGTGACGCGGTCATGTCTCCATGCCTTGGACCCATGGAGAGACTGAGCTTACTTGGCCAAGGGCGTCCCTATGGGAATGGTTGTGTGTCGCAGGGAGGTGTTCACGACAGATGCCAGCTCCACGGGATGGGGCTCTGTGTGGCAACACAGAGCGGTACGGGGGCACTGGGGTCGACAAGACCGCTCCAAATACATAAATGTTTTTTGACTGCCAGAGCTTCTCTGTCACTCAGAATCCCTCCATTTGCGAGAAGATTCTGTAGGAGCAGAGCTTTGTATGACGTCAAGCTATATAGCCTCTGATTAACCATCCGATTGGTCACAGCTGTGACTCTGTTGGTATTGCAGCTTGAACCACGCATGCGCGAAGGGAACATTCAGTGCTTAAGCACCGCCCTCTGGCGGTCATTCAGGATTCATAGAACCATAGTTACATACGTAATATTCGTTTCCAACTTTGAGATTAACTGGAATGTTAGTTTTAGTATCAGTCCCTGACCCTAGCCATGTTCCAAAATCTTGTGGAAAGCTATATCAAACCAGTGAAGGCTCTTGTATTAATAAATAAAACTCCACCAAACAAACTATAGTCATGGCCAAAAGTTATGAGAATTTCCCAAATTTTGGTTTTCACAAATTTCATCTGTTTTTAAGGTGGCAGTTTGAATTAACTTTAGATAGTGAATAGTGAATTGAATGAACTGCAAAGACATTCCCTGCCATGAAAACTAAATCATCACAAAAATTACTGCATTCTAGCCACTGCATTTCAGCCCTGCTAACATAATTTCAGTAATGATTTCATTAGCCAAGTTTGCTTCAAGAACTGATCAGGCAAGAAGAGTGGGTCACTATTATTCAAGATTTTACCCAGAAGATGATATACAGTATGCCGAGGTAAATTGTAGAAGTCTTAAGGAAGAAGGGTAAACACTGTAAATACAGTGATAAGTATTTGCTGGATGTATTTGTAAACGAAAGGAATGGAATGTTTATAATTGTAATTCATTATACCATAAATATATCTGACAACAGGTTCTAAAAAAACAAAGACAACTAACTTTGTGAAAACCAAAATGTGTTCCATTTTCAAAACGTTTGGTCATGACTGTATTTTGGGGTGTTTCCACCCAATGCTCGACACTCGACACGTGGTGTGAGTTCCAAATACTATATTTGTTGAAAGATTTATATAAGTCAGGGACATGTACAAAAAAGGGTATAAAATGTAGGGTTACTGGTTCCATTTAGTTTTCATAAATGTTTGCTATTACAGCAGAACAGATGACAGTGTGAGGTATCAAAAGCAGTGTTGATATTAATATTAACAGCTGCTAAAATTGTACCACATGTATTGTTTTTCCCCTTAGGCCAGAGTTTTTTAATTGCTTGTTTTGCGGATCTGCCGACGAACATATTTGAAAAAATATATATATGTATGTATATATATATATATAAATATATATATGGTATTTCTCGGATTCGCCGCAGCACCAATGAAACAAGCAATTAATGAAACAAGCAATTAAAAAAGTCTGGCCTTAGGTCTATTGTGTATTAAGTGTCTGGCATATTTCTGCAATTAATGGTGTGTGCTTTTTTAGCTTTAATTGAAGAGCTGAATATACTACACAAAGGGTTGTAGCTATATGGAGGACAGTAGATCATTTTTCCCCATAGCAACCATGATTATAGGGAGAGTTCCACAAGCTCTACTTTTCTAATAAGGTTAAATACTGTGGAGACTGTGTTTGTTATAATATGTATTCTTGTGGATTATTCTGTTAGACTGTTGGCCTTTTGACTAACATTAGAAGCACATGGAATTAATTGTCCAACATATGTTGGGACCTGAAAGCACATCTGATGTGTGTGATTCAAACTCACAAGCTTTAATATAATAATGCTAATTTTGCTGTTAGAATTTTATTTCTTGTTATATTTATTTTTACATTTATTTTTCCATTTAGTAACAAGAGAGTTAGTGTTGAAGCACGATGATACTGCCCTGGTTCACAGATGGGACTTCAATTTGTGATGATCTGCTCAAGTTTAACAAGCATTTCATCATTAGGACAGAACCATAATGGCTTCTGTACACGGTGTGCACATGTTTTTTTCCACTCAATTTCCTAGTGAAATGATCAGACATATCAGAGATTGCAACTCACCTTCTGTCACAGTCTCCTATTCTTTAGTTTTTATCTTTCCTTGGATCACACATGCTTTTTTTACATGAAACAATGTCATTTTTAGATTGAACTGCCTGATTAAATGCACCGAGTTATGTGGTGGAAGCATGAAGAAGGCTTAACTTGGGGTATTCAGTCTACTTCAGTGGGAACCCCTAATCTGCTTGCCACAAACCCCACCCCTTAGACTCTGGTAAACTCAAAGGACAGTTAAAACTCCAGGCATGATATAGACATACAGAGAACGCTGAGACAGGACCCACCCCCAGCAAGGCCAAAGGAATAATAGAGACTATATATATTCGCTATACCAAGTCTGAGATACAGTATGAACAAGGGAAGCTCGGCGCTGGGAACCAGCTGTACTTAACTGATCTAAAAGAGTGGTGTAGTTTCACAGTGGTTAGAACAGTCATAGCTCCAGCATGTCAGATTCAGTCCCGACCACAGACTCTGCCTGTGCGGAATCTGCATGTCAAATCCCACATGGAGTGGTCTGAGTTCCTTTTGTATGGAGTCTGCATGTCGTCCCCATTTCCACATGGTTTAATTTGGGTACTCACGTTTTCCTTCCCCAGTCCAAACACATGCGTTAGGCTAATTGAATCTGCTCCTCTATAAAAAAGGCTCTCAGAGGCGACATTTGGGTAGTGTACCTCTTAGTAGAAGATTGTTGACTGCTAGACACACCTTTATAACACATTTGCCCCCAGATGAGTCTGTAGATTCTATACACTCATAGGTTGCTAAAGCTGGTGTCCCAGCTGCTCCCATCAATTGGCAATACATCGGGCAGGCCAAGGAAATGCTGCAATCTGGGTAGGATATTCCTATGAAGCTCTTGCTGTGCTTGGCTATACATTAGGTGGCTTCTGGATGTCATGCACATATTGCTGAGTTGTTGGTGCCCTTTATATCATTACTAGGGGTGATGGACTGTTGCATGCAATGGCTCCCCAAATAATCACACTAGCAGTTGAGGCAATGTGTCGATCCACAAAAAATAGTGCACATGACAAGGTCTGGTCAGATGTATTTAGGTGTTTTAGAGGCATGTATAGCAGTCATCGATCTCTCACCAAGAAGTACATTACCCAAAAGTAGCCTCTGAGAACTTTGATTTGAACCATAGAGCAGCAGGTGAAAAGCACCTAACTGTACATATATGCTTGAGACATATATATAATGTGTATATATATAATGTATATATATAATGTGTGTGTGTGTGTGTGTGTGTCTGTATGTGTATATATATTCTGCTGCAATCCAATACTTTTCTATCTAGATGCTTTATTTTTTATTGATGAGCATATTTCACCTCTGCTCTGGGGCATCACTCTGTTTTATCAACATATTAATTATAAGTATGGTTTGGAAATGTAACATATGTGTCTTCAGACTGACGTGACTCTATTTCCTGTTTCTACATTTTAGTTTTAGGATGAAGTCTATTCATACAAACCTGAGCTTGGAATGTTGCATAAGCAGTCCTAAATACAGCTCATTCTATGGTTAAATAATTGGCTTAATAATGCTGAGGGTGGCAAAAATAAATAAAAAAGATTTGCATGGTGTGCTGTGTGCACTATTGTGCTGAAAACCACTCTCAGGAGTTTTTGTATTTTACTGGCACACAGATACACATGCTTTACAATGCTTGTCTCAAATCATTTAGTGCTGTTTGCTAGGCTCAGCTAAGCAGTGGCTTGTAGGTTTGATCCAGTTGTTGCATTGCGTAAGTGTGCCAGAGAAATGGAGTGAAAAATCACAATTGTACAGCTAGTCTTTGTGTGTGGATACTTCATGGCTTTATTATGTTCCAATACCAGTGGATGGGGTGGAAATAATTGCCTGCTGTAGTTACTGGTGGCTACATTGGTGTGAGATATTGATGAAAAATGATATCTCGGGGAAAAATGCCTGAATATTGTCTTTTAAGATGTAACTGGTGACAATTTCTTGTAAGACATTTTTTTGGAATGAATGCTTTGCTGAGGGTTTTTGTGCAGGTACCTTGATTGGTTTACATCTGTCATGGACAGCTGACTCCTGAAGTTTGTCACCATCTTTATTTTCTGGGATTGGATATCATTTACATTTGATGAATTACTGCAATGTTTAACTATAAAAAATAACTTTACATTTTTGTCATCTTTCAACTATGTGATTCATAAATTTTAGCCTCTTTTGTACTGGATATGCTAGCGAGGTGTTAGCCCTGTTTGGAGTAGAACATAGTCCACTGCTAAAGTTTAATATCATGCTGGTACCTTATATGCATTTCATGTTTGTTGTAATTATTTTGAGCACTTGTGAGTGCCTGTCATTTGTTAACGCTATAGGGAAGCATAGGAAAATAAAACTATGTGGGGGATGTACCTAATCACATGATGCACCGGTTATGGTAGACCAAATAATCCCTACTGTTTATATGAAGCAAAAAATACATTAGTAGGAACTGATAAATCAAAATTAAAACTCTATTGTGTAACGACTACCCAGCTCTTTTTAAGCTTGGATTTTGCATATGGGAATAGAAGTTGTGGGTTTTTTAGTGGCATAAATACTTTATAATGTAACAGCAATTAATAATTGTCACACATCCCTAGGCTACGTACTTTTAGGGAGCCAGTATCCATTTTGCTACTGTAAGTGTTTGCCTGTGTGTAAATAAAAACATACATGGTTGTTCTATCTAACACTGAAAAGTGGAGGCATAGTGATTTAGGTATTGGACTATTGACCAAGCAATTGATCACTTGAGCCAAGCTCTTAACCCTTAATTACTTCACTTGCCCCATGTAAGACTGTATCAGTTGCAGGTTGCTCTGGATGATCTCATGTTGGCTTCTGTAAGACTGTAAGACTATAGGTTGAGTAAAAATTTCCAGAAAAAGCAAGCTGTTGGATCCTTGACTTGGCTATTAACCATGGATTGTAACTTGTATGATGAAAACTGTCTATATTATGAGTTGCTTTGGATGATGTATTAAATGTAGTAAATGGAAATGGTAAGCTCCTCAAACCAAAACATATTATCTTGCCTATTTAAGCTGGTAGGAACTTTAAGTTCCTGCAGATTGCATTGCATGAGAATGATTGCTATACATACCTGTGAAATATGTGATGGGATTTATAGATTGAGAAGAGGTGGTACAGTGCAGTGAATGTCTCGTTTAATGCTTGGAAAGTTGGTCACTTTGCTTCCAGGCAATATTTGCTTCTAAAAGTCAACAGAGGTCCTGTAGACTGGGATTTTTGCCTCTGTGGTAGACTGGTATGATGACTTCCATACACCTGCAAATTCAGCCACCTCCTTCACACTGTGGCTTTAGGCACGCCCACATCTTTCCTACAGCACATTTTCCACACTGTCACACACCTTGCAGGTATTTATAGCATAATCATCGTTGTGCAAGGTGACTAATCTTTACTATTAGACCAGGTAAAAGAAAGTAGCGGTGTCTTAGTTAGTAAAATGGAATGGCTTAATCAAAGGATTCAGATATTAGGGGTGTAATGACCTATTGTACTCGTTGCTCAATTAGCAATATTAAGCTCACAATTATTTTTTTTATTTCTGAAGTGTAAAACAATGCAAGACAGTGCACATCTTCTTGAATATGTTTTCAAACAAAAACGACCCTTAAATGATAGAATACTAGAAATAGAGGTTTAAAATTGTAAATAATATGCTCTGTTTGTTGCTTCACCATATCTTAAATAACCAAGTGAAAGCATTTATTTTTTCTGAAGTATATCAGACCTTTTCTTTTTCAAAAAGTGTAGTTGCATCTTTTAATGAAAATAATAATGTTTAATAAATTAAACATGTCACACTTTATATCTCCACCATGCACATCATTACATTTTTGCAGTTGTTACTCCCTGGCCGAACTGCACCTGTTTCTGTAAAATTGAGGTTCCTCTAATTCTGAACATTAAAGTAATCCCTCTGGGTTGCTTTATTGGCTGTGTCGGACCATCTTCAAGCTTGATGATTCAGAGCTCTTGGATTAAAGGCTCTTATTCAGTCCTGCACTGCAGAGATAAAATAGACCCTACAGGATGGTACTGATCCTGACACACATCCAGAGGTGCACAAACATAGACTGTGGAGGTTCCAGCTTCTTTTGCACACGTTTGCTTTGTAAAGTAGTTTGGTCTTTGAAGATGAACAACTCTGAGTGGCTCCTTTTCTCTCAATGTGAACTTTGCCAGAGGGTAGGAGAACACATTTCCCTGGTGAAGCTAAATGTGTCTCTGAGTCTCTCTCTGTGTCTTATTTCCTCATGGGTAAGATATGACATTATGCATTCGGAAGTTTAACATTTGAACTGACATTGCGAGTGCTGTATAGAATATCAAAATAGATATTTTGCATCAGAAGTCAGACAAGGGGACAGCACTGATGTGGATGTCAGAAGAACAGGAAAAATAGGAACATTTTAAAAACAGCAGTGACACTTATATGGTAAGAACATGCTATAAAGTGTATCTTAGCTCTGTAGTCAGAATTTGAATGCAGATCTATGTCCCAGGAAACCATTTATTAGTGGTACTATACAAATTGTGACTGAATTTGATATGGTTTGACTGTGTAAATTGTGTAAATTGTATTGCTGTATTGCTCTCTGTGTGTGTGTGTGTGTGTGTGTGTGTGTGTGTGTGTGTGTGAGAAGTGTAAAGGTGTACTTATTAATACGTATTGATTTTCATTTTCTCCTCCATTGGACCACTGAATTGCACTCGGGGCAAGTGTGTGTATGTGTGTGGGTTTGAGAGAGAGAGAGAGAGAGAGAGAGAGAGAGAGAGAAAGAGAAAGTCACAAGGTCAATACTATTCAATATGACAGCTGCTGGCCCTTATGTCTACGAGAATACATTCAACTTAGTTGTGTAAAACTGTTTTGTTTTTTTAGAGCCAGCTTAAGCTAAATCGTAACAGAGATCCCAACAGTGTTAACTTTTCAAAGCTGGGATTTGAACTCATAACATTCCCATTAGACTTTTAGAGCCTAACCACTGAGTACAGCCACATAGTAACCTGACTGGGGAACAGACCTGATATCAGAAAGAGTGAGGCGTCTGATAACCACAAGGGGGCAGCATATTTACACGAAAATAAAGACTATGCCGGTGGTTAACTTTTTAAAATCTTTTGTGTACAGAATACAATCATATATTTAAAACATATGTTCACTTTGTAACTGGGGAGGCACTGTGGTTTAGTGGGTAACTTTGCAACTGATGATGTGCTGAGAATGTGACAAATACAGAAACATATATTGCTCACAAAAATGGCTAAATTTCAAAATGAAACATCCCATAATAAAATATTCCCTAATTTTTATGGCCAGTGTAAATGAATAGAGACTGACATTAGTATATTACTATCCGGTGAAGCTAAAGGTCTCTTGACACTCTGTGTCTTATTTCCCTATGGATTGGATATGACATGTGACATGCCGTGCATTCAGAAGCTGAATATTTAAACTGACAATATGAGTGCTGAATAGAATATCAAAAGGTTTATCAATATCAGTAAAGAATATCAATATTTTGCATCAGAATTCAGACAAATATTATGACAATTCACAAACCATAAGTGAAGCCAGAAGAAGCACATAATTCATTTTAAAATAAATAAATGTAAAACATTGACATAAAGACCAACCTGTAAAATACACAGTTTTTTCAGGTGACATTTATGTAATCCTGTGGCCAATGGTGGAACTTATGTTTGGATATGTCAATGACTAAATCTGTCTTTTGTAATTGTAAAAGTGGTGCACTGGGTCCTCCTCTATCTATAAATAATACATGGTTGCTGAGTGTGTAGTGTTCATACTATTGTTTATAATCGACCTCTGAATTC
Organism: Parotocinclus spilosoma; assembly: GCA_033117975.1. Lineage (NCBI taxonomy): Eukaryota > Metazoa > Chordata > Actinopteri > Siluriformes > Loricariidae > Parotocinclus > Parotocinclus spilosoma. Next base: position 15,827 of record JAVSBV010116205.1, read on the forward strand.
ACATCTTGGTCTGTTAGCTAACAGCTGCTGTCAAGATTTTTTATCAATTTGATCATGACCAAAGTGGCATACTATTTAATACTTTAAACTAAACCAGCAGTGCCAAAATAATGCAAGAGTTGTTTTGAAAAGCTAATAACTAGGTTGTAGGCTCAAATCACAGTTCAACCAAGCCAATACTGTTGGGCCTTATGGCAAGGCACTCAAACTATAACTCTGTTATTTTGGATAAGGGCAAATATTGGTAAATATTTCTGACCATACACGCCACTGCAGAATTGACCGTAATGGAATATCAGCATTGTGGTGTACACAAACTTTTAGCAGAAGCAGAATGAGTACATTTACAACTTATAGCATGTGCCATCATCCAGAACAACTAACAAATGATGCCAAAATACAATGTATGCTTGCAATTAGTCCATCATAACCCATCAGCCCAAATTTTGCTACTACTTCTCCTTACGCCTGGCTGGACTTCCCAACAAATTGGTATTTGTGGTTTTCTTTATAGTGACACAAAACAGTCAACACCATTGAAACCATTAATCTTTCCACCTAAATAAATTAGGTCATTATTTTCAGTGAAAATTATCAAAACTCTAAACCTTTGTATAAGATTGTGACACATTCATAGTTGTTACCCTCCTGAATGCATTGTAGCAACTTACTTTGCAATTGATGTGGTGGTGATGATATGAGGATGTCACACACATAAACACATCAACAAAATGTCAATATGCTCAATAACAAACCTCTTAACTTAATTCATGCCAGTGATAGGGGGTAATCATACAACATGTTTGGGAGTGACTTCTGAGACTGCACCACTGCAGCCTGACATGGCAAAGTGTGTCTCTTCCTGAAACATGCATCTGGGAATTTTAATAAAATGCGCTTTTGTCCTGCTGATTCTAGGCCGACACTATGCCGTCTTGGTCCCACACACCCCCATACTGGCTTAATCTGCTAAGAGCACTTCAGCAGCAGAATCCCTCAGCACCCTTCTTCCTAGTGCCTATTTTGCAAGCATAATAGTGATGCATTTGTGTATTTGCTAGGCATAAGGCAGATTTCCCTTGTGATATTTAAAAGAAGCACGTTTGACTGAACTCATTCTAGGTGAAATGGTTGAACCAGTTAGTGTGAATTATAAAATCTCCTGCTAAATCTCTTCAATCTTTGCATTCAGGCAAGTCGTGTTACAGAGGCATTGCAAGGGCTGGAAAAAGAAGGATGTGCACTTACAGGGAGCGTTCAGATACTTCAGCACTTTCAGCCTTTTATATAGCACATTTATATTACCAGTTAAATAAGACTGGTTTTTACATCTCATTTGCATTATATAACAACTTTCTTTGACTTGTCGTTTGCTTTCTGATGTTCTTGTTTAATAAAAAAGATCAAATTATAATATATATATATAGATAGATAGATAGATAGATAGATAGATAGATAGATAGATAGATATATTTATACACAGTGTTTCCTCGTTTATCGCAGGTAAAACATAATTATTTATACACTATTTTAGCCATAGAACTTGCATAACGTTTGGGTGGCATCGTAGGGCTTGAATTAATTTAATCTATAATAAAACTTTCACAAACAGCGAACACAAAACCACAGACAAAAGCTTGTCATGTCAGGCGGCCGATGCTCTAGTCTTGCTTCTCGTTTTTTGGTGAGTATTCATCTGCTGAGTAAATACACTATTGTAGTGTTTTAACTGTTAAATAATCAAGCAACACGCTGAAGTAATAGAACGTTCTCTTTACTTAACACACCATGCATCACTCTCGTATCACACATGCTCCGTCCGTACCGAGCTTACAGCACCAAAATATCCTACACATTGAGTAGAGACAACAGTTATTTACTGTAAATTCTAATATTTTATGATTTATAATATTCCTTTATTGTTAGAATAAATATTTTGTGTATAAACAACAAAACAACGAAAATCCGCGATATATTTTTTCCATTTATATTTTTTGAAAACTCGCGATGCACCGAGTCCCCGAAAGGTGAACCGCGAAGTGGCGAGGGAACACTGTTATATATATGTGTTGAACATATGTATATGTTCAAGTCAATGCCAATTTTGGAGTAAACAGTTAATCTAACACGCATGTCTTTGGACTCTGGGAGAAACCCGATTTATCAGAGTAAATCATGACACCCACCAATTGTTAGTTGTTTAAATAGGTCATGCAAAAATCAACACAGCACCATGTGATCCAGCTGGGCCTGGGACAGCCAAAAATGTGCACTGATCAGCAAAAACATTTCTGTATGTGTTACATGTCAAATTAACCCTATTAAATAGGGGACTTTGGGCACCATTGCCTGGTCTGTGACTAGTCAGCTCAACATGGGGCGCTGTACTCTGTGTACGCTGCACATTCCTTCCCTACCCAGCATTAAATATTTCTGGTCACAGACATCTTCTGTCCACTCAGACCAGGCAGTATATGGTTTGTTGCTCTTGTGCATTAAGTAACTTTGGGCACAATCAAACTGCCAACTTGTTGGTTTGTCTCTCCTCGGACCACTGACAGTACCAGTACTCACCACTGCTGACTACGAGAAAGCTACAAGTCTTGTTGTTTAGGAGAGGCTCAGACCCAGTCACCTGGCCATAATGACTTGTCCTTTGCTAGTCACTTTGTTAGTCTCTCTTTACTCTTGAACATTTCATCCACATCCAACACACTGACTATGAGAACTGTCACTTACTGTTTAATATATCACAGAGCCTAACCTGTGCTGTAGATACAAGATAATCAACTTGATTTATGATCTGTGCATGGTGTTGTAACATACCTGTAACGTTTTGGTGACTGGAGTATTGTAACTTACCGGTAATAATGTAACATACACTCATCATGTAACCAGACAACTTTTCCCTTTCATTTTTTCTAGCTTTAATAAGTATTACTGAAAATAAACAGGAATGATCTTATTATATTCTTTATCTGTATTATCACTGCTCGGTTGTCCTGTGCTTTATGACATTTTCCCTTTAAAAATCAGTACCGTAAAGGAATGAAAAGCTAAATAACTAAAACGTTCTTTCTTTGTGGCAGTGTTTACAGTTATCCATTTGCCTTATGCTTTGTGGACGTAACATAATGCTTAAAACTTATACTTGCTGAACTTCTCTACCATTGCAGTTCTGTAAGTAAACAAGTAACACCAAAATATTTCACGTGCATCGATTCCACCATCTCTCCTTCTGTCTTGTAGAAGTTGTCGAGGCGGTGTGTAACTGAGCACATTCCTGACAGCTCAAAGAGACCAACTGCGCCACCACAATGGCCTGATTGGTGCTCTCCAAAGCTGAGCGCTCACCATGCAAGTGGACCACAGAATTCCCTGATTCTTTTGTTCCTGCAGCACAGAATGAGAGAGAGAAGGGATTTGGAAAAGAGACTTTTAAAATCATGTGTACACACAACTAGTTGCGAGGAGAAGGTTTCTGGCTACTATGGTAATAAAAAGTTAATGGAACCAATTGAAGAGGACGGTGAAGGACGGAATAGAAGAAAAATGAAAAAAGCTAGGAAATTTTTAAAGGAATGCATGCAGTGGCTTAGCGGGTGCCGTGTTTGGCAGCCAAGATTTTGCCGCCTTTTGTCAACAATTGTGCAGTGAAGAGTGTTTGGCAGCAAAATGGGTTGGTGGCTAAAGTACTTGTAGAGCATGAATGATTGAATGTATTCTTTTTCAAGATAAATTAATACATTAATGATAAATCATGCAAAAAATGTAGTTAAAAAAAAGAAGTACATTGATGGGTAATAAACAAAAGGTGCTCTGGTGACTCCTTTATAACCTTGAGGGCCTGGTTTTGAATACCTAGTGGGACTTTTAACATGACTAGCTGGCAGTGTGTTTAAGGACTAATGACCTGTCTTGGGTGAACCGAATTCTGGGCCAGACTCTCTCCTATGACTCTGACGGGGATAAGCCAATGTAAATCGAGATGTTTATATTAGATTAATTAATATAAATACTAACTTCTTTGTGGAAAAATGCATAAACGCTAATTTTTTAATTCGCACTCATTACCAGCAGGTGCAAAAACATCGAAGAGACTCAGCGATCACCAGAACTGCAATTTAGAAGTTTAAATGTTTATATCATAAACTAATAGTGTCACGCGTCGCGGAGGATGGATTGGACTCAAATGCAGCGTGCAGGAAAAAACAGGCGTTTATTTGGATAACGGCAGGCAAAATCGGTATCCAGAAACAGTCCAGGGTCAAACACAATCGGGCGACAACAAACCCAAGGGGACGAGCATAGACAGAGTCGAAGAGACGGAAAAAAGGGTCGGCAATCAGTAAGTACAGCGATGAAAACTCAATATAGGTAACGCGGAGCAACAAAGAATACACTATGAAGCTTAGCAGTGAGAGAGTGGAGAGATGACGCTTATAAAGACCGGAGC